>VXBN01007474.1:248709-290022 GCA_013397395.1 Sinosuthora webbiana | reverse complement strand
CCCACCGCTCCGCCCTTCTGCAGACCCTTCACATCCTCTGTAGTGTCACAAAACTTCTTTTCCATGCCGTGACCCTCAGGGTTTCAGCGTTGGGCTGGAATTCGGCACTGTGCCTTGGACAAGGCTGATTGTCCTGATGATTTACAGCCTGGAGGTTTTCTGCAGTCCCCAACATGGCAGGGAAGGACTCCAGACTGGTTTTGCATCCCTGTATGTAATACCTATTATTGTCACTGTGACAAATGCAAATTAGCCTGGATGGAGAAAAGCCTACACCTCTCCCAACAGAGATCAAGTTGATATTGTCCATTAGCGTGGTATAATACATTTAAAGCAGAAAATACATTTTTAATGGAACAAGTCATGAATTTCTTACAAGCCACAAGGTGAAACCTTGCCCCAGGAGGTCTGATGTAGTACTGACATGCAGCCATGTGGGACCTGCTTTCCCAAAATGTCCATAAGATTCTCGTGAGCTGACAGCTTCTGTCTCCGGCTTCTTTTTGACTACATGTCTCCACATCCCTTTGCTGCACTTCCTTGTCTCACTGCTGGGGAGGGTTTGGGTTGGGCTTTTCGATGTTCTCCTGCAGCAGCAGGTTGCTGCTCTGAACTCCACATGTCATAGTTCCCTGGCTGGTGAATTTTAAATGATGGTGGGCAGAGCTGCCTCTTGACCTCTTGGGGTTTTTCATCAGCTGTGTGCTCCAGCTCAGACATGGAAAAATGCATCTGAGCACACTTGCAGCCACGCCGACATCTGACAGCAGGGGAGCACGGAGGGGCTGGCACTGGGCAGTGGGACTGGGTGACTGCAGCAGCACTGGTTCCAGGGATACCTCCCTGGACAGTACCACGGGCTCCAGGTCCAGCCTGGCACCATGCTGGCGCCACAGGGGCCTGCCCCAGCCAATCCTGCCATGCTCAGCACCTCAGGGGACAGGACATGGGGGTATAAACCAGTGTGTGTGTATGCATAGCATTTATTTATATCTACATCCCTCAAATATTTACTTGCTGTTGTAGAAAGACATAAGAGATGGAGCAGCACTGGACCTGAAGCAGGAGGGGTCATGGTGCCTGTGTAAGGTGATGGGACCTCAGTGGTGACCTGGACCCACGGTGTGTGGTCAGCAAAATTTTGGCAGTTCATATATCCCACTTGTGAGCTGGGAATAGTTGATTTCAAAGCCAACATGGAAAGGGTGTGCATCTCTGAGTTCAATTTGTTAACCCATATTTAGGCAAAAACCATTTGAGTTTAAACATACAATAATCAGGGTACTGAGAAGAGAGAAGGAGCTAAAGGCAAGCACTGCTAAAGGGATCCAATATCAGCTCCTGGAGAATAGACACTACTGCTTTACAAATGACCACTGGAAAAGAGATCACACAAGAAATGAGTTCAGTGCACTCACCATCCCTGCACACTGCAGAGAAATCCCTGAGCAGAGACAGCATGATTTTTCTAAGCTCTTAGAAGCAGGGATTAAATACAGCATGTGAGAGAGCTCTTAGCACACTAATGATTCGCTAATTCACAGCCATGACTGAGAGATCATTGTGAATTAATTAATCCTTGCAAATTAGGAAGTGAGTAAACATTTTAAAAAATCCAAGTTATTTCACTGGGGGGAAAAAAGGTATTTAAAAAGGAAAGCATGCAGGTGTTTTGCTTAGGAAGGACAGAGCTGAATGGGATCCTGGGGCTTTCTGCTGCTGGTGGGAGGCCCAGGGAGCCCCTACAGCTCAGCTCTAAATCCTGCCATCACCATCCCACACTGAAAAATAGCAGAACTGGGGAAAAACAATATGTCAGCCTGTGAAATTAATCCTCCTTCCAGCAGCTCTGTTTTGCTCCCCTCTTTTCTCCCTTCAGCCCTCACCTCAGGCAGGGCAGCCATTCCCTCCTGGAATGCCACGGCAGCTCTCCGGGGCCGGCCGCCCTCGGCTCTGCACAAGGCCCTGGAACCATTGCCTCTTTATCTTCTCTTTTCCATGGGACACACGTGCCCTTTCCCTTGGTGGGTGCTTCCTCCTCTGCCCCACTCTCCTGCTGTGGCAGCAGGCCCCCAGTGCCTCTCACGTCCCACACAGTGTCCCCCCAGCTCCTGCAGCACTTGTGGGTGTCACTGCCCACAGCCCCAAGTTGTACTGGGGGTGTCACAGTTGCAAGCTCCCCATCAGGAGTCTTCTTTGTACAGAGCTCCAGCTGTGCTGGGAGAAGGGCAGAGAGCCCTGGAATAACTCCTGTGCTGTGGATGTGTCACCCACGCCATGGGACGGAGGGCCTCTGCCACCTCCATGGCCATCTGACAGAGATCATCTCAAAAAAAACAAAATCCAAAAAACCATCATCTCAAAAAATGTTCTGGGTCGTCTTGCCAGCTGTCTGGCAAAACACACAAGGAGGGGAGAACAGAACCAACACCCAGTTAATGTTTTAACTGGGCATGGGCTGGTGTGATTCACAGAGCAGAGCCCGTGTTCCTGGTTCCTGACAAGGTGCTTCAGGGAAAAGGCTTCGGGGAGGAAATACTGGAAGTAGGGACAAGTGCAGTTATGCAGAATTTCTTCTGTTTAAAGTTCAGCAGAAGAAGAATCCTGAGTCTTTCCATGGACTTTGAACCAAGCTGCAGTGGCTGAATTTAATCACCGGGTTTCACAAGTGCCTGTAAAGGTTCCTGAAACTGCATTTCACCCGTTGCCGCCTGGAGACAATCACTGCAGACTCCTAAAGCTTTTCTCAAAGAAACATCTGTGGGTGAGTATTTTTTTACCTTTCAGTTAATTCAATTAATACATAATGAGCAGACTCACACCCCCAAAATCCTATTTACGGTAGAAAACACAATTAAATTTAATTGCCTTTCATATCAGTTAGGAGTGTTTTTCCTCATGGAGATTCCATGATTTATCTTTAATTCAAGGTTCCATTTCAGAATTAGAACGCATTTTAAAAACATTATAGCAAACCACAAGAACTAAGGGTTAGCATGTAAATATTGTCAGAGATGAAAAAACAATTTCCTGAAAAATCATAGAAAAAAAATCTGTTGCAAATTCCTTTCCTGGAGAGCAAGTCATTTTAATAAACGTTTTATTACTGTGGAACAATTGAAAGTTATCTGTAAAGCACAGCATCCATTCCAGGGTGAATCTACTACTAAAGCCAAAACCAGGTTTCCATAAGCATGGTAAACACAAAAGAAAGTAACAGTAGTCACCCGAAGTGAAGTCACCCCAAGAAGTCACCCAGCACTTCTGTAGAATGTATTTCCTGAGCTAAAAATAAAAAAAAAATAAAAAATAATAAAAAAATACACCATACACAAAAAACCCAGTCAAATACAGCCATTAATTCAATAGAACTGGAAGCAAATACACTTAGAATCCCAAATCATGCAGAAAGACACAAGGCTGTGAACACTGCTGAAAATGACTGTTGGGTTATTTTTTAAAGATACTTTTCCTGTTCTTTTACATTTTAGAGAAATTACAAGATGACTGACTCAGTTCATATTTAAGTAGTGCCTGTTAAACGCTGAAGCTCACAGCCTCTGGATAACGCTGCTATGCACTTGCTTACTCCTTTACTCCTGCAAAGGGCTTTGCAGAAGCTAAGTAATTACCTCTTACAGCAGAAACCTGTGACAGGCACGGGCTTAGTGCTGCTCTTCAGCTGGATTCAGGCTCAGCTAGCACGGGAGTCCTTGTCACATTACTTGACAACACCAGCAAATTCATGCACGACCTTTCCTGACACTCTCTAAGGCTTTCCTGCACCTCTCCTCCTTCTCCTGATGGCACCCCTGGCTCCCAGTGAGGAGAGGACTCCAGAGCTCTGCTGTGCCAACCTTCAAAGTCAGGCACCGCTTTGGAAAAGGGCTACAAAATTGTATCTTCTGGAAATTGTCTGTGTGCAGGTGTGAGAGGGCATGGCTGTCTGCACATGTGTGTCTGCACAGACACACCTGGAATGGGGAGAAGGGATGAAACATCATCTCTTAAACACAAGACCCCCAGCTGATCACAGGTATTCTTCTGGAAAACTCCTTGGGGAACTCATGTCTCATGGCCTCTTTTGCTTTTTGACAGAGCAAACCCAAGCCACAGCTCCTAATGTTAAAAATAGGCAAGAAAAAAAAAAGGGTTGTGGCAGTGGGGGTTTTGTTATTATTTTATATGGCCTCATTATGGAGAAGCAAAAACAAGTGCAAACTCTGCTTTTCTTCTCCCCAAACCAGCCCATGGAGCATCACCCACCTTCTCACAGCTCCTGGTTGCTCTTCATCTTGTCAAGGGCCATGGTTTTCCTACCCCAAAGTGACTGTGCCCCAAGAGCTAGCAGGACTTCCTACACCTTTTCGTTCCTTCACAGGAATAAGAAATGCTCATCCCTGTAATAAAGGACAATTTCCTAGATATACCTGAAGAGGGGGGAAAAAGTAAAGAAATTGAAGAGGAGAGTTGGTTTAAAGCAGACAATATTCATAAACAAAACCAAAATTGTATAAAACCTTTTGCTTTAATTGGTAAAAATTAGTTACAAAAATACAGATTAAAAAACAAATATTAGAGAACATAATGAGATTTCATACACAATCCTGGATGGACTTGGCTCACGCAGACCAGAGACCCTGGAGCTCATGCCCTCCCCTCCTAAACCCTCCTGTTTTCCACTGTCACAGCAGCAGGCGGGCTGTGCCAAGACAGAACCACCAAGTGCCAAACACCCAAGTGAGTGTTTCCCCACTTCCTGGGGTGCTGCAATCCCAGCCCTGCAGAAACAGAAATGGGCAGCGGGTGGGGAATGCTGCTGGTAAGGTCCGTGCCCCCCTGGGCAGCCCAAGCACGGGGGGCCTGTGACAACACAGGGGTCACTCTTCCTGCAGAGCACGGCCGTGGCTGGCCTGGTGGGCCATGTTCATGTGTCAGGGTGCTCTGTGTCAGGGCTCAGGATGTGGTGACAGCACACAACACACACAGACTATGGAACACAAGCGTTGGCGTGTGGCCAGGCTGGCAGAAAAGCCACATTTACTCACAGAAGAGACCTTTTTTCTCACAAAGATGAATCTTAACCCACATCTCTCTGCAGCCTCAAGAACCGAGAAGCTAAGAAGAACCAGGCAGCGTGGGAAGTGCAGGGGCTGTGATGTGGGATGTGCAGGGCTGGGGTACAAGGTGCTGAGCCCGGGGTTCCAACGTGTGGGGAGTCAGGCATCCATGCTGCTGTGAAAGTGAAACTTACTGAAAAAACCAAGCACTTGCTCCATTACAGATCAGGCTTGTTTTCAGGTGACATCTGGTAACATCTCACACACACAGAGTGTGAGAACACCCAGCACTGGTCTCCTGAATGAAATAACTCAAGGCATGCTGCATAAGGAAAGTTCAAGTATTCTCCTTGGATGGTCCCTCGAAGTCCCCTACGCATTCCTCTCGAATCCTGGCTCTTCTCCCTTGTACCACCTCTTCAGCACAGACAAGGGGTTAGCCCTTACAGCCTGCCACCACCCACACAGCTTATCAGATTTTCTGCTTCCTATAAGGCGCTTTTGGCCCAGGAGCTGTGTTTCAAGCATTCTGGCTGAGAAGCAGCAGATAAGATTTCCTGTGGGGCCTGGAGCACTGCTAACCTGCCAGGCAGGAGACAGCTTGAGCAATGGCAAGAGCATCAGCTGATCCTTAACACCAAGGCTGGATGGGGGTGTGTGAAAGGAAAGCTGAGAATTACTCAGCTGGTACCAGCCTTGTAATTATTTCCTATCCCAAGAGCTCACTCCCAAAGATGGTAGAGCCAGCTGGTACCCAGGAGGCTGAGCTGGGGCCAGAGAGGTTTGGTGCACTCAGTAAAGGAGATTGATTTAGAGATGTCAACAGAATTTCCACATGTTCAGTGCTACTTTTGGAGCTGGACTTTCTCTGTGGTGAAAATACTTCATGTGGCCCTGTCCAGTGCCATATATGACCTCTCTCTCTCCACCTGTAGCAGAAGGAGCAGGTGAACTCCCAACTGCACTTCTCCCCTGCCCACATCATGGTCTATTCACAGATTTTGATAGGCCACCACTCACCACAGACATCAAACACATCTGCCAGATGCCCTGAGCCTCTTTCCCACTCACCACACAATGCTCGCCCAGCCACAAACCCCATGGCCTCCCAACCCTCTGCCAAAAACAGTGACCTGGTACACACAGTGTCACTCCATCCCCAAGGACTCCAACACAAAGGGTGTCTGGAGCAGCCTTCCCCAGCACAGCCATGGCTTCCCTCACTGCAAGCTCTGGTGGTGCTCTTGGACCCATGTCCCATCATGGGTGGTCTCTGCCCATTGGGGCTGTGCTCTCAGCCCTCAACACAGCAAATGCTCTTCCCCACATCCCAAGAACAGATAAATCATCCTTTGCTTTTCTGACCAACTCATTTCCAGCACTATCCTGTCCTGGGCGGGCTGCAGGACACGTGTTCCTCCCACAGAGACTGCTGCACGGGGCTGAGATGGGACATGGCAGGTCCAACATCCTGCACTGAGGCCAGTCTGCAGACGTAGCCCTGGTCCCCCCAGGCCATGCAGCAGTGAGTAATCTCCCAGAGACTGTGGTGGAGGAGCCTGTGTGCCGGGAGCCAGCCTGCCTGCCTGCCCAGGCACCGCCTGCACCCTCCGGACCCGGCGCGTCCAGTCACCGTGCTGGCACGTCCTGCTGCTCCTCACATTCCTCCCCTGCTGGAATATTTCAGCAGCAAAACAGCCCTGGTGAAGCAGGGCTTCAGCACAGGCTGCTTGGGGGTTGTAGCTACTGAGAAACATCCAGATTTAAACGTTTTGAAGGAGAACTTTACTCCTCATTTTGAAACCTCAACCTTGAGTCAGAACTGACCTTCTGAAAAAGCTGGACAAAACCCTCTTTATCCAGAGTGAGTAAAGCCCTTGTAAAACAGCCTCTCCTTGGGCAGTGTTTGTTCATGGCAAGGCAGGCCTGGAGCCCAAGCCGAGGGAGAGAGCAGAGGGTGCCCCGTGGTTGCACATCAGGGCCACCCCCACTGCCCATGCTGGCAGTGGCCACTGTCCACACCTTACCCTGCCCACTGCTCCTCACTTCCCAAAGCCCACATCACATGGTGAAAGCAGAGTTGCTGTCATAAAACCAGCCCCAGCAAACCCACAGACACCTGGGAGTGAATGACTGGCAGGACCCCTGGAGCAGGACCCCTTTCCCTCCCTCTGACAGCCTCCCTGGCACTGCTGGGGCCAAGCACCCACAGCCCCACGCCCAGCCAGCAGACACAGCCCAGACCAGGTGCAAGGAGTCTCCTAACTGGGGACAAATCCAGCCTGGATTATCTCCAGCCTGGAAAACAAAGGGGATCAAGTAGTCCTTCGGTGAGCCACACTGCAGATTGGAACTCAGGAGTACCTGCCCAGCTTTCCTCCCACTCTCACACAGCAAATCCATCCCTGCAAAAGGCTGAGCTGCCTTAACGAGGCCATTCATTAACCAGCCAGGGCCAAAGTTGGACTTGGGGCTGCCTCAGTCCTGCACAAGCCCCCTGGTTAGTCCTGTCAGGTTCTGAGCTGGTGTCCACAGTATCACCCCAAGAGGCAGGAGGGACCAACCTGGGTGGGTGCACAGGTCTCTGGTGGTGTGCAGCATCCTTCCTGCAGCGTGGAGCTCCTCAGTCCAGCTGAGATGCCTCCTGCTTCCCACCTGCCGTGCAGGAAGGGCTCCGCTGTCAGGAGGAACACAGCTGACACCCCCAGCAGGGGTTTGGGCTCCTTGCCCCCCTGCTTGGCCTCCAAAGAAGGAACACAGCTCAACTCACTTGGCTTTCCCCTCCAGCCCGGAGCAGGGAAGAGGAAGAGTTGTCCTGGCACATGGCAGCCTCGCTGGCAGGAGCAGCTCTGCCCTGCCCAGAAGAAAATGGACTGGGACAGAGATGAAGCAGGCTGAAGTTGCAGGAATTAGAGGAACAATCACAGAGCTCCTCAGCATTAACATCGATCTGGAATTAATTACTTTCTTATGTGAATTCTCTTAGCTCGGCTTCTTTTTCTCTGGGCTTTTCACTTGTTTCCTATGAAGTCCCTAAGCAGAAATATTACCACCTTTCATGGCAAAACCTTATTTTAAATTATTTTATCAGCCAGTAAGGAGTTAAAGGTTCTTTCAAAATCTTTGCTTTCATTAAAATAAACTTCTTTTTTTTCCCAACCAAAATCAGTTTCACAAGGCTATTTCAACTAGTCATAATCAATAGGATTGGAGGCTTTTTATTATTATGATGATCTTGGCAGAAGCTCTTTTTAAAAAGCCTAATCAAAGATATCCCTGCTGTCCCACAGTCCCTCCTCTGGTGCTGCCTTGTCCAGAATGTGGGACAGCCCGGCCCAGGTGCCCGGCAGGTACCTGCCCTCCATCCCTGCTCCTCGTGGGACAGCCATACAGGGCACCAAGCCCCCTCAGCACCCCAGGAAAGACGGTCCGTGACCGCAGCACCTCCCCAGAGGGAGCAGGCAGGGGGGCAAGGAAGGGACACTCCCGCCTGCAGCCCGGTCAAATTCCCTCGTCCCGTGGCCACCGGCTGCCCCGAAGCCCTCCCTGGCGGGGCCGAGGGCTGCTGACCATTTCTCTGCTGGTGATTAGATTGTTCACGGCTCTCAGGTTTGTTTGAAAAAGCGCCTTTGTTCGGCGGCGCTTTCCCACGTCCCCCGTCCGCTCGGCAGTCGCGTGTCCCGAGTCAGAGCGGAGCCCTGGCCGCCGCTCCCCGCACAAAGTTTTCTTCGGAGCAAGACATCTGCGGCGGAGGGAACCTGCCAACATCTGCCACACTTTCCCCCTTTTCAAGAGCCTTTCTTTCCCTCTTAAAAAACTGCAGGAACAGATGTTAAAAGTTGTTTTCTTTCTCCAGGGTGTGAAATGTAGACAAATAGCAGAAAAAGAAAACTCTAAGCAGCCCTCACCACCCTCTCTTGCCTTTTTTTTGGAAAGACCAGGAAAAAAGGAGGCTTTGTTTACAAAGTAGAATCCCCTTTTCAGTGAAACCTGGCAGTGGCAAGGCAAAAGGAAAGCGGGAATTCGCAGAAAGCTCCTGTAATGCTCATTTGCATAGGGCTGTTGGGTCCCTACAATCCCCGGCACAGATGTCAGCCTTGCCCAAAGCCAGCGCGGCTCTCCCGCCCGCACCCCCCGCCTCCGAAATAAAGGCCTTTGCCGTGACTGAGAGGTGTAAAATAACTGTTTACAGCGAAAGCTGCTCTTCTTTTTCACTGCGGCGCTGTCTTACAAATGAGCCTTGAAATGAGCTCACCCGCAGCAGATGCCCGTGGGCAAGCCCAGGAAGGGGCTCAGAGGCCCGGCGTGGGCTGGGCACGGACTAGGGCTGGGCACCGGGGCCACAACGCTGCCGTGCTCTCCCCTCCCAGCCCGGTGTCCCCCCGGCCACCACCTCACCTCGTGAGCTCGGGGGCAGCTCGCAGGACAAAGGGGCAGGAGGGAGGGTGAGGCAGCAGCCACCAGTGGGGGCCAAGGCAGGGAGAGAGGGTGAGGAAGGAGGTGCTGCCATCACAGACACCTGAGACATCTTTCCTGGTGGCACCGGGGGCTGGCCAGCCTCGGGGGCCAGCAACATGGGGGGCACCTTGCAGCAGTGCCAGCAGGCACGGGACACAGTTTTCAGAGCTTTTAGGTAGTTCTGAATTTGCTGACACCCCTGCCATGCTCATCTGGGCCAGAATCTGAGGTGATCTTCGCTTCCCTCTGCTGCCGAGAGCCTTGGGAAGGTGCTGCTCCCTGCTAAGGTGGAGGGAGATGAGCAAGTGCTGCCAGCCCTCCCCTGCCCCAGCCCAGCCACCACCTCCTCCAGGCCGAGCTGCTGGGATCATGTGGCAATTCAGATGCCTCAGCCACACCTTTTATAAATACCAGCAATAATCCACTTCCTTGGACTGGAAAAAGCTTGGAAAACCAAAGGTGTCTTCACTGGTGAGCAGCCTGGGCTGGCTCATGTGAGGCCCTCATGCATGGGGTGGTGGGATCTCCTTTTGCTGTCTCTGAAGGCAGCACACCAGAGATAAGAATCCCACTCCTTTACCTGGCACAAAGGATAAGTTATTTACCTTCCCCTCCCAGCACAACAACCACCCCATCTGGTCCCAGGCCATTGCCAAGTAGGGCACTTATAGAACCAAGTAAGTGCACCCCAGCTCTCCATGTGACTGACAAACAGCCTCTGCCTGCCAGATCCCGTGGTTGGGGACATGTTTTGGTGATGAGCCCAGGCAGCAGGGCGTGCAGACGTGCTGCAGGTATGTTTGCATTGACACACCAGCAAACACACTCAGACCCACACGGTGCTTGAGCAAGGAACAACGTGATGTCCTCGCTGCTGTCACTGGGGTACGTCACCACCCAGGGCTGGAGAGGGCTCTGCAGCCGTGGCACTATCTATCTTACAGATATGTTTCTTTAAAACACTTGTGGAGCAAATCTGTTCCTGTAGGTGTACTAAAGACCTGGGTACTTCAAGCCGAAGTAAACCTACGTGTAGCCTGCATTGTAGAATGCTGCTATTATTTTTTCTTTATATGAATAAAAATATTTCTTTTTCCCGGGAGCTGGGAAATCCCACCAGTGTGTTCGGAGGGCTTGCAGTACTTCTGAACCGCTGCAGCTGCTTCCTCTCCACTTCAATAAGGTGACACATTCGACACCAATCCAAAGGGCTTCACCTGTGGGACTCAACAGGACACTGCTAAATTCTGCTCATTAGCAAAGGAGCTTCAGAAAGCAAATGCAAAGTCATGAAGAACACCTTCATACTCTCCCCCAAGCCAGGCAGAAGTGAGGAAGTGTAAAAGTGCATTCTCACCCCACACCAAGCCTCCTCAAAAGACCCCTCTTCTCCTGCACCAGCATTCCAGAGGAGCAAACAGACAAACCCCCTTCTTCACAAAGCCACCCAAGCCTTGCAGCATGGGGGAGAAAAAAATCAAAGTAAAGCTCCCACAGGACTGATTCAGCTCTAGGTTTGTTTGCGTCTTCAATACCCTGTAAATTTAATATTAAATTCTGCAGAGTGGCCAAAAACTAGAAGAGTTACATATTTCCTACATCCACCCAGGTGCAACAGATAATTCAGGTTCCCAGGAGGTAAACAAAGTTCCCATATTTTCCCTAGAGGATTTCTGTGATGGAAACAACCTTCCTTTGGGTGTCTGCTGTCAACAGTTTTTAATCGATCATCATTTCCTTGTAATAATAATCCCTGGGAGCAGGAACTCCTAGCTGAAGCACTCTATTATTAAATTAAGAGGCTGTTACAATGATGTGAAACCGCTGGGGTCAGGCTAGCAGGTAAAAATAGGCATGGCTTCAAGGAGATAGAGGAGAAAAAGATGAGTAGAAGGCATTTTCCCAGGTGTAATTCAACCGCTTCCCGGCTATTGTGTCCCTCCCTGGGAATCTGTGCAAATTGAACGAGGAGCCGTGCAAGCTGCTCCGAGCGCGCCCATTTTCCTTCCCTTCTTCCCGAACAAAAGATCCCTCCAAAGCCCAGCGTCGGAGGCTGGACATCTGTCGCCGTTTGGGGGGGCCGGCGTGGTCATTGAAAAGAAGCAGTGACCTGTCAGCTTTGATTGATGGCCACAAACCTCCGGGCTCGACCCCTCGTGTGGGAAAAGAAGTCCCGCCAAGGAAAGTTGCCTTTCAGATGCTAATTCGGGGTTATAAATACAGCCGAGGAGCTGCGGAGCAGCAAAGAGCCCGTCTGGAAGGGGAGCGAGCCACTGCCCGGGTGCCCCCTTCCCATCCCATCCCTTCCCGTCCCGCCGGAGCCGGGCCGGCTGCCTGGAGCAGGATGACGGCCGCGGCCACCACCGGCACGCACAAGGCGGCCAGCACCAAGGAGGAGAGGAAGGTAAGTGTCCCCTGCCCTGGGCGTGTGAACGAAGGGTGGCAGGCCACTGCTTCCAGGACACAGAAAGAGGACAACACCTTTTCTCCTATTAGAGAGACGTTTTCTCTGAATTCAGCTCATGCGGGTGTTTTCCTGTTTCCTTTCTATGCCTTGTCTCTGTTTTGATCGGGTGAAATGAGTTTCTCTGTTTGAGGTGATTGGAAGTGGGAGAAGGGAGAGGTGATGCCACCTCAGGGACAGGCCACGGCTGGAGCTGGCACACACTCCCATCCCTGCTGAGCACTGTGCCACCCTGCGCTGGCTTCACACAGGGGACGGGGGTCTCTGGCCTTGGTGAACTGCAGCAGGGAGAGGAAATGAAAATATCAACTGCAATTTTTCCTGCTCCTTTTCTTTGCCAGTTAAGAAAACCTCTCATTGAGCGGAAGCGAAGGGAAAGGATTAATAACTGCTTAGACCAGCTGAAGGAGACTGTGGTGGGTGCATTTCACCTGGATGTAAGTGCTCATTTTACGCTGCTTTTTGTCCTTTTGCTTGGGGTGAAGGGGGGAGGAAGGGAAATGCCTCATCTTTAGAGAAACTGGGCATGGTGCAAACCCTTCTTTGCCTCTGACTGCTGCACTCTTTCCTCATCAGCAGTCTAAACTGGAAAAGGCAGACATCCTGGAAATGACAGTCAAGCACCTCCAGAACATCCAGAGCAGCAAGATGATGGGTGAGTGGCTGCTCCCTTACGGTGTTCCCGGTCCCCTGCCCTGTGCCTGGTCCCTTTCCCGGTCCCTTTCCCGATGCCAGCAGGTTTGATTCACCGGCAGCCTGGCACACGCATCTTTCAAACCTGCCGAGGCCCGGGCTGCTGCCGGGGTTTGGCTTTCTCCACTAGATGGGGAGATGGAGCCGGCCGCTGGTTAATCCTCGGAAGGTGTCTGTTCCTTCCAGAGCCGATCCCTGCATTTTTTGGCGCAGTTTCGCCTCGGCGGCGGGCAGCAGGGCGCAGGAATCACCCCGCTCGCCTTCCCCCCGCAAACAAAGCATCTCGTGAAGCCCGGTGGCCTCAGCAGTGACCACCCCGGCCACTGTCACCCGCTCACCACCTCCCCTCTGTGTCCTGTCCCCCGCAGCTGACTCCAAGGTGGGTCTGGAGGCCCAGCAGAGGTACAGCACCGGCTACATCCAGTGCATGCACGAGGTGCACAACCTGCTGCTCACCTGCGAGTGGATGGACAAGACCCTCGGGGCGCGCCTCCTGAACCACCTGCTCAAATCCCTGCCCAGGTCTGGGGAAGACACCTGCAGAGCAGCGCTGAGGTCTCTGAGCCCGGCTCAGCAGCCTCTCCTGATGCAGAAAAGTCCCCTGAGCCCTAAGGGCAGCGCCCGAGGCACAAACCCGTCACAGGAGCGCCTCTACCCTGCCGTCAACAAGCAAGCTTCCAAAAATTCTTTCCAGATGCCCTCGCTGTCGGTTTTCAACCAGGCTGATGCTGCACCTCCCAAACAGGTTCTGCAGCCAAATTTGTCCCATAACAACTCCAGAATGGGGTCATTAGATATGTGGAGACCGTGGTAAAGTGTGTTTTCAATTTTTGTCCTAACCTTAGACACTCTTACTTATGTATCTTATAGATATGTTTCTTTAAAACACTTGTGGAGCAAATCTGTTCCTGTAGGTGTACTAAAGACCTGGGTACTTCAAGCCGAAGTAAACCTACGTGTAGCCTGCATTGTAGAAGGCTGCTATTATTTTTTTATTTATTTAATACATCTAAATTATTGTATAGGATCCCCCTTTAGTGTATAATAATTGTATCGTTTTCTTGTCTTACATTTAAAATAATTAACTTTCCATCAATAAAAAACACAAGACAACAAGCAATGACCCTCTCTGGCATCAGATTTACCTTTCAGATCTCACATAAACCATTGAGATCCCTTTGTTGGATAAAAGGGTAAGCGACACACTGGTCTCTTCTGCTTTGTATTTTTATTATTATGCGTGTGCAGTGTAGGAGATTCCAGAGTTGAGTCCTGTAAAAATGCTGCAATGATTAGGAGGGGAAAAAAAAGAGAGAGAGAAAAAGGGAGATACCTGGTCTGGACTTTTTAGGCTCTTCAGAAATGCTCTCTGGGTTGCTCCCTCTGGCTGTGCTGTTCCCAGCCACGCAGACATCCTGACATTGCTCTTAAGCTTGTGAGGACATGTATGTGTGTGTGTATATATATGTTACATATAGTTATATTTAGAGATTTTTTTTCCTTTGTTTGTTTCCATAACTAAAAGTTCTAAATAAACCTTTTGAAGATAACGACTGACATTCCTCCCAGCCTTGTCCCATGTGCTCTGAATAAAGAGTGTTCGAGCATCTTCGTTTGTTTGCTTCTTTCGCAAACAGTTTTTTCTCGATGCAGCTGAAAGAGCTGGTTTGGGGTTTGCTCCTGATACTTTGTAGGAAAACAGCGTTCACGACACACACGGACAACATTGCCTGGATCACAGGAACACTTTAAAAGTTATGAAGGAAAAAGGGAGTTGGGTTTATCAGCCTGCATCGATGCTTTAGCTTTTACTTATAACTAAATCACAAAGATCATCTAGAGGACAGAAGGTAAAATTCCCTACGAATTGGACCGAGGAGCCTGGTTTGCCGGCAACATTTGGTGCCCGTTTTTCATCTCAAAGGCAGTTAAAAGTTGCTCACAGGAGAAATAAAAGAGCAGAGAGCTCTTAAACAAACACGGCGCATACTAATGAATGGCCCCGCAGTTCAGAGGGGCTCATTATGCAGCGAGATCTATTTGATGAGGCGCTGAAGGAGTGAAAACCAGCACCTCCGGGTTTAGCTTCTTTTTCTGTGAAGCTTTCCCTTTTATCCTGCCCCCTCGAAGAGCCATTAAGAGCAGTGGCATGAGGATGGTAGGAGAAACAACTGGCCTACACCTGGTTGCAAAGAGGCAGGGCAGGTCAGATGTCAGGTAAAGACACAGAATTGCACAGATCAAGAATTGCACAAACCTCAACCTCAGTTTCCACCCTCTGCCTGAAAATGAAGACTTCCCCCTTTACTGATGGGGTCCTTTGGAGTGATCACCAGTGTGAAAAATACACATCACCATCATCATCATCGTCATCCCACCGCAAAGGTCCGGAGGAGGGTGGGAGGTGGGGCCACCCCAAGCAAACCACGGCAGAGAAGCACACAGAATACTCATGGGTAGAGAAACCAATCGGGCAAAGGAAACCGCAAAATCCTGGCAGAAAAAAGACATTAAAGGTCTTCCCAGTTTACTTTCACAAATACCGCTGAGTTCAGATAGAAACCCATCCCACGTGAGCCCCCACAGCTGCATCCAGCAGAGGAACCTGCACTGCACACCAGTGTGACCAGCAAGGAGAGCAGCTCCCTACCCCAGATCGGGCCTGAAGGGCTCTTTTGCTTCTAGATGGTGTCAGCAATGGCATATTCATATGGCACATATCCATCCCATGGCACTCGTGGCCACCTTACTGCTATGCTGGGAGAGACTGTGATGAAAATATTTTACTACAGTTTGACAGCATCATCTTAAAAACACACATTCCCTGTAAAAGCTGTAAATCCCCAGTGACTATAATTATTAGCTATGGTTACTGTGCTGAAAGGGGATCAGCAGGGAATATCTATTTCCCACTATCTCCGTTTGTTTGTTTTGTGTCTTTGAAAATGCTTTGTGGTTAGTGAGTTTTATTATTTCCTGTTTCCAATCAGTAAGGGCTTTTTTTTCTGTTGTGGGTGTGGAGGGAAGGGTCAGATCACAGCTGGTGAGAGAGTGTTAAAAATAGGAAAGTGACACTGCAATACTTGGCCAACAATCTCCAGTAACAGTTCTAGTACAAGACACTCATTTTTCACTGCCTTCATTTCAAACCAAGGGTGACTTTTTATATGATCTCCTTGTCCTTTATCCAACCTGTATTGCAGGAATCCATTGCGTGTCAGTAGCTTTCAGTAAAAAAAACCCAAGATGTTTTTTCAGAAGGGCAGAGGATTACTCATAGCCCTTCAAATACACTAATTTCAGCTTCTAATTACATTTGACAAAGGAACTCCGTATTTACCTCAAATCCATTTGGTTTCACCAGAGCCAGGACTGTACAAGAGCAAGAGCACTTTGCTCTTCAATATAAGCACCTCTCCACTGACAACCCCAAAATGCATTGCCAGCTGATACCATCTTCTCCCCAGGAGAAGGAACAGAGCAGGGCAGACCAGGGCAGAGTGGAGAGCACAGTCCTTGGCAGCTGCTGATGGGAGCTGCCCTCACACAGGCTCTGGACACAGCAGCAGAGCCCAGAGAGATGCTGCTCCCACATCTGCAGAAGGCACCAGTGGCACCAGTGTCTCTGGAGTGCCAGAGGTGCCACAGCACAGCCCTGGATGGATCCCCAGCACCCAGAGCAGGCTGTGCCCCCACTCCCAGTGGGACTGTGCTCCCAAGGCCCAGACAGGGTTTGGAGGCACAGACACCTCATGTGCAGGCTGAAAACAGCCAACACAAGCACCCAGACCAGATTCCTGGGCTTCAGACATGGCCAGACAGACCTGTTTGCTGGATGCATCACACCTCCCCAACACATGCAGGGCTGGGACAGCAGCAGAGCTGGGCTTTGTCCCCTGCCAAAGTGCTGTTCTAAGCCTGTACTTGTAAATGGAGAATTAAAAATCAGAGAGCAGTTGCTGTGTACACAGGGATGTGGGGAAGGCTGGACCCGAGCCTCAGGACCCTCATATGCCTCCAATACAAAGCAATTACTGATCTTTATAGCAACATAAGGCCAGGTGGACAAAACACCCACATGCACAACAGTCCCTTTTATATAAACTTCACTCCCAGACCTGCTCTCATGGAAACCAAGAGGAAAACTCTCAGTTATTTCTCAGAAAACAGGACCAAACCCTTTCCCACTAGGAAAGTACAGAGTTTTATCAGTATGTAGGAAAACCTGGGGCCCTGCCCATGCTGTCTTCTCCTGGACACACACAGGCCCCTGGGGCCTCTGAGCAACCCTGCCCTTTCCCTTACCCCTCCTCCCAGCCTAAGGGTACCACAGCCACCCTCAGTGACAAGGCCAAAATGCTTTAGGGATTTAGAGGTGGTGCTGAGCCCCTGCAATCACTGCCTCAGTGGGCTGAGCACAGCACAGGAAAAGGGAACATGAGCTGTATCTTCACTTGACCTCTTTGCTGAGTGCTCACTTTGGCGAAAAGGAGACGCTGTGCTGCCAGTGTGACCTCTCCAGGGGGCCTGGAGGGGCTCCTGATCCTCTGCACTCCCAAGCAAGCAGCCTTGCAAAACCCCATGCAAAGGCAATTCAGATGTTTTCAACCTGCTTTGAACCACCAGTGCTGCCCTGGCTGTGAGTGCTTGCAGATCACTGCTAGAAGGGATCCTCTTGGGAGGAAAGTGAAAGCAAACCCACCATCAGCAGAACACCAAAGGCTTCACTTTCCCTTTAGATATGTCATTATCCCACAGCTTCCAGAGTGTATTCCTGTCCTAGAGGGACATGCTCACATTTCATCTCATGAGAAGCAATGTTGTGTTGAGGACCTAACCCAAAATCTGTCACATTTGTCAGAGCTTTCACATACTCACATACTGCAGCAGAAGCTGAAGCCAGCCCCTGGATCTGTTCTGCACTGCTGAGATACTTCCTCTCTAAGTTAAAGTCCTGGTGAGAACATGTCTTGAGGCATCACCACGGACCTACCAGAGCCTTGAACACTTTGCTCTGAGACTCTCCTATAGCTCCTGCATTAGGTAGCATAAATTGCATAAATCCTACCACATATTTGGAATTAAAAAGTGTATTAGAACATTTCCATCAAGTTTTCCATGACTAACACCACCAAGCAAATGGACTTCTTCAATCAATGCCACATCTGCTGCCACAAAGAGATTGGGTCCTCTGGAAACAGCTCAAAGAGCTCTTCTTCAGGGCTGAAGGACTGTCCATTCTGCTCTGCAAAATGCCATTGAGGAGAAACAGCAATGATGCCTCCTCTCCAGGGTCCCTTCCCAAGGAGGCATGGGGAAATGGCAGCACAGAAGCTTTAGTGGCTATTGAAAAGCTGCTCAGCAGGGAATGACTTCCTGGGGTAAGAGAAACCATTGCCAAGTTGGCCCTTCCTTTACTAGGAGTTCTTCCAAACCCCCTCCTCTCTGCCTTTTTCCCTCCCCAGCCTCCTCCTCCTTCTCTGTCACAGCAGCAGGAGTCTGCTGCAGGACAATTTCTCACTCCAACTGACATATCCTGAAAGTGGCTAATTGGCAGCCCCAGAAAGCACCTTCCCATGTTTGCACCATCGCCCACTGCTCGAGCTGTTCCTCTTGCACACAGTTGAGAAGAGCAAATGTTATGCAGGATGGTGACGTGAGGCAGGGGATCCAGGGCTGAGCTCCTAGGCAGCAGCTCCAAAAACAAGGGCAGAGGATCCCTGTGTGGGAGCTGGGGCTTTCCTGGGTCCCTCTGGACTGTGGGAAGAAACCATGCAGGAGCAACCATGTAACCTCAAACCTCTCTGTCCCCTGCCCTACCCTCCTTAGCCTACGTGGGTATTACAGCACAAAGGACTTTAAAATATGTACTCTTTCCACTGGAGAGACTGTGAGAACAAGCAATCCACACGGGATAGCAATCACATCACCTCATGTACTCCTCAGGAGCGCTGAGATGTTATTTGATAGGTGTGATAGAAGAGCAGTCCGGTCACTGAACACAACGAAAGCAGCACCTGCACAGACAGGTTCTCCAAACCAGAGATGTTCTGTAAAAACACTCTGGGCAAAAGGAGACCAGTGGCTCCTGGCATCTCCCATGGCTTGGCACTGCCCTCGTGAGCGCACCCGTTAGAAAACCTCTGCAGGAGTCCAGGGCTTGGTCCTGCCTTGACCATAAGAATCCATGAGCAGAGAGCACTTTCCACCCCACAGCCAAGGCACCAGAGGAGAGCCCTGAGCCTACCAGCACACTGACCTCAGCCACAGCCTTGGTGTCAGTAGCCCCCTGGCCCTCCAGAGCAGACGCAGTTTCAGCAGCACAGAGTGGGGCAGCTGCTCTTGTTTTAGTCCCAGCTCTCACCTCCACCTGCTCTGCACCTAAATTTTTCCAGCCTCCTGCTTGGGGGTAATGACTGTATTCATCTCAGAGATCTCTAGATGAAAAGCACCACCACCAAGATGCCAGGGATTACACAGATTAAAGAGATGAGGCAGGACTTGAAAAGCACCTCTTCAACCGACTGTCACATGAATCACTTCTCCTGTCTTCTCAGCTCCAGCACTCGCTCTTCCCTGTCCCTCTGTGCAAACACACTTTTGTTACCACTGGAGCCTTTCCCCAAGGCAGGCAGTGCCTGGCCCAGCCTCCCCCCTGCTCCCAGCCTTCTCCAAGGCACATTCCCCACCAGGCATGGCACACCCAACTGCCCTCCTGCCATTCTGCCCTTGTGTTGGCAATGGTTCTGCCAACCCAGATCTCCCTACCCGGCCCAAACTGCCCATCTCACTCAGTGCACAGCACCAGCCCTGTCTGAACTCACCCCACTGATGAGGGCCATGTACCCCCCAGATCAGGCATTGCTTATCCTCCAACAGCAAACACAAAGGTAACATGAAAGCACTAAGCTGTGCTTGGGAAGATTAGTTTGTGGCTGGGAAATGCCCTGGTTTTGAGGAGTGACCCTCTGTTGCTTTCATGAGAGGTTTTTGCCCATTCTGGCCCCTCATTAACCCGCTGGGAAGGGATGTCCCTATCCAAGTAGCAGGGTCTGCCCCTTCCTGCTGGAGGTGGTTCCTGGCCTCTCCAGGCACCAGTGATTCATGCAGGAAGTGTGTGGGTTGAGATGATACCCCAGCTTGACAAGGAGGAGCGGGAAACTTTGGTACTGAGCCTGACAAGAGCCGCTCTCTGTTCCAGCTGTTTGTCCAACAGCTGCAGGGAATCTGGCACTGCTCTGAGCGCTCACCAGGTGCTTCTGCTGCCCTGCCCAGGTCAGTGGCAGCTGAGGGACAGAGCCTGAAGGTGGTGAGCTTGGAAGTGCTCCTGGCAGTATTCCCTGGCCCAATGCATCTCCTGGTCGGGCTGCCCAGCCCAGTGCAGCACAGCCAGGGCACAGCAGCCAGCGAGGTGCTGCCACTCTACCCCTACCAGCAAAACACTCCCATCCCAGTGCCCACACCCTGGTCTTCTGCAGCAGAGGTGCTTTTACAGCTGCAGAAGGCAGCAGGGGCCTTCCCAGGGTGTCCCAGATCAGCTGCCATCACTTTCCAGATCACAGGGACCCCAGGGAATATTCAGCATCTGTTCTGACGGAGGGCTCAGCAAGAAGTGGAGGAAGAAAACCATTCTGGCCATTCTCTCAAACACCTGCTGTGTAAAATAGCAGCCAATGTTCTCCTGATGGCCCATGCTGACTGCACCACAAAGGGGGGATACTCGACCCTCACCCTGGCAGAGCAAAGCCTGCAAATACTTCAGCACAGGCCAGGCTGCAGCTGTAGCTGTGGGACACAAGCGAGGTGACCTGTGGTCCCTGGAGAGCTAAACTTCAACACCCACTTGAGGCCACTACTCACCAAGGGCTCAAGGTCACATCAGCTCAAGGGCAGTGCCTACATGAGCAAACAGTTGTGTGATAGAGGAGATCAGTTGGCTGAAGCACTTGGTTTTGAGGCTCCTACACCTACCCATGTGTGCTGCTCGAGGATGGCACTTCCAGCTAGGCTGAATCTCCTGGACCAAGCCCCTAGACATCCATGTCATTGCCAGCTGCCCAGAGGACCCGTTGCTGCTTTCATCCACCACATCCTCCTCCACAGCTGGAGAACATCTGGTGCAAGCTCAGGCAGACCTTCTGATCTGGTTTCCATCAAAATGAACCCAGTTTGTATGCAAAAAACTGTACCACCAACCCATGGAGTGTGCAGAGTGAGGACAATGAGGAAAATTGCTTCAAAACCACATGGCTGCTCCAAAATGAAACACCAGGAGAGTTAGAGCCTATGATCTCTCAACTCCCACTGGTTCTGGAGGGAAATATGGCTACCCCAGGTGGAGCCTAAAGTGTTTCCATAAGCTTTTGGTTTCACAGCTTCAATCCCAGCCCCTCGGGGGGGATTTTACACACCTTTCACCTTTCATCCAGCTGTCTGTGTCTGCATCCAGCTCCTGGCATGCACATCAGAGGGGCCTCGCCCAGCGTGCAGACAGCTCTCCTGCCCTGAACCCAGGGTGGGCAGCGCTCCAGCCGCGTGTGGAGAGCCAGCCCACAGTGTTCCTGCGCAGGCAAGTCTGAGCAGGAGGGCTCTGCCTACCCAGGGCACACCCCTCCGTGCAGGGCCACTGGGCAAACACTCCTGGGATGGTTTGGGGTAGTGGCCGGGTCCCATGGCCACCTCCACAGCCGTGCCCCTGGCCAGGGAGTGTCCCCAGAGTGCAGGGACAGCTCGAGGCAGCCAGCAGCATAACACCCAGGGCACAGGAGCCAACAGGGGCTGCCCCTCAGCCAGGCCAACTGCTGCCAGCTTGTAGAGGACAAACTTCTCCATTTACATGGGAAATGATGGTTTTGGCGCTGTCATCAGTCAAAGAGGAAATACTGAGAGTAAAATGAACCACCAGGACAGCAGGTACACCAGCTGTGTGTAGCTTCACTCCAGCATCAATGTCTCTACCATTCCCAACCGAAGGTCCTTCCACAGCTGGGACAGAAACTACAGCAAGGTGGACAATAACCACCTCCTCAAAGGCAAGATGTCGTTGTCCCAGAGGTCTTTCATAGCTCCAGCAATACTCTTTTCAACCTTGTCACCTCTTCACAGGGAGCTAAAAGGCTGAGGAGTGGAGTCTGGCTGCCTCAGAGGCACGAAATATCCATGGCTGAACTGAGTTCCAGACACCTCTAGTGCTGTGTGATGCTGGGCTGACCCGGGGACTGTGCTCACCACTGCTACGCTGCTGCCATCTGGTAAAATTCCTTCAAATAAATGTGAAAACCCCTCTCAATAAATATGTGAAGGGAATATACACTCATTTTCAGGACGCTGCAGTAATTTCAACAATGGTTTTTTTTGGCCCACTATATACATACATCCGTATGTGTGCATATTTAAATACATAAGTATATATGCATATATATGGGTGTGCATGCATTTAAACATACACATAAAGAAATATCTGTAAGACTTCTTGGGGAACAGAAAGATAAGGAAGCAGCAAAACATGAGGAGCCTAAAGCCAGTACACAAAATAATTGCTTCTCTGAGAGCCTCCCTGCATTTTTCCACAATAAAGTCAACACCACCAGGGCAGAAGAACCAGCCCAAAGCAGCAGTGAAACCTGCAACAGCGGAGCAGAGACAAACAACCACAGACAGGGAAGTGAAGTGCATAAGGCAAGCAGCAAATTGGCTTGTACACACTGCCAACAGAGTCCTACTGTGGTGTTTTTTGTGAGTTCTGATTCCCAGGTATTGTGAAGAAATCACAGCTCAGCTCCTGGTGTGCCCCATGGACATAGTGCAGAGACAGGGAGCCTGGCACAGGGGGAGGCAGGGAAACTTCATCTTGGGCTTCCAAAGAGTTACTGCACTCACAGGCAGGACAGAATGGTTTCCAAGATCACATAGTGTGTGTGCTGTGGAGAAGGGGCCTCCTTTCTTGAAGGGACATTTCAGAGATGGGAAAGCCATAGAACCACCATTTTCAGGAAAAAGAAGAATAGAAATGCTAATTATTTCCATGCTCCTCTCTTTCTCCAGCTCCCTCAAAACCATCATCTCCTCTTCAGCGTCCCCCTCTCCCCAGCTCCATAAAGGTAATTTCAGAAGGTTATTCCTAGAGACAGCACGGTGTGTGCACACTGAATGACGGCTTCGCTGCATTCCTCCTGGGGAGATAAGGAGGTGAGGGGAGGAATTCCTTCCCCTGCATGTCTGTGCACGACCCAGACCCAAAGAGCAGCAGTGTGTGACTGGCAGCTCCCCAGCAGATGACTCTGAAGTGTTTGAATGCAAGTCAAGGTGGTATAAATGGTCAGGCAAAAGGTTTTCCCCTAACCAACCCATTCAGACCCCCGGGGCACAGCAAGAGCCCAGGGCACAGCCCCATCTGAGGCTCCCTGCCTGCTTGGGGACCTGGGTTTTACACAGAGCTCAGGCTTTGAGTGCTGTAATACCTCACTTTGGGGTGCCCTGAGGAAAAACCCCAACCTCAAGGTGTAATGGGGTATGGGAATGTGGGAACAGGCCCACAAACACACGCACACACTTCCCTGGCACGCTCTGCTCCCAGTGATGGGAAGCCCACCACACGTTCCTGCTTCCAGGTATGCCTTGCTCACAGCACACTGGATACTGGCTTAGGGAGCAAACACCCTCACTCCTCACATTCCTGAGCCAGCAGTGACTGAGCAGGAGATGCAGTGTATTGCCTGCCAATCAATTGATACACATCCAGCTCCTGCCACCTGCCCTAAACCAGCCTTGCTGGTGCAGCTATACTGGCAAAACTCCCCACCACAGCAAAATCCACTGGTGGCATCAACACATCAGCTTTGTTTACCCAGTGCTTTCATACTGGTATAACTGGAAGGGATTTTGCAGTGAAGCAGAATAATTAAAATCAAACAAAGAAACAAATCTTTGTCATCAATATCCTGTGCTGTGCAGCTGTTGGCAGTGTGAGGTGTCTGATTTGAGGTGCTCTGCAAAGCAGGCACAAAGCACAGTTTAATTATTGATGATAAACTCCCAACTCTGGGAGGATATGTGGATTTCACTGTTCTTTGGCTGGGATAAGCAATCAAAAATACTGTAGGCAGCTGGAAATGGAGGCAGAAAAGCAGAAGAGAGCTCTTACCATGAGGCTTCACCACTGTCACTGAGACTAATGTAAGCGGCCTGTGACCTGTAGACCCTCTGAGCTGTGGGATATACACCTGTGCAGGAGTGTTTGGTGTCTAACAGCCAGGTCAGAGACAGGAATTTCCCCTGTTTGCAACGTTGTTTGAAATACCTGTTACAACACCAGAGCATAAGAATCACTTTAGATGAGAGTAGGAGCCTACCCAACACAGCATCCCATCTCTGATGGCCCAGGGAAAGAGTTAACAGGGTA
Organism: Sinosuthora webbiana; assembly: GCA_013397395.1. NCBI lineage: Eukaryota > Metazoa > Chordata > Aves > Passeriformes > Sylviidae > Sinosuthora > Sinosuthora webbiana. Next base: position 265,946 of record VXBN01007474.1, on the reverse strand, counting down.
AGCACAGAGCTGTCGCTCCATAGCACAGCCTTATTTTGCCTTTTTTTTTTTTATGTCACCCATTTGCAAATTGCCTGATTATAATGCCTGTACGTCGAAATCAGAATAAAGCAGGGCCAAAAAAAATGAAGCTTGAGGAGAGCTGAATTTTAGAGAGCTGATGCTGAGGTTCTATTTTAAGTCCATTCAGATTTAGGGCTGCCAATCAAAGGGTCACATTTGCCTTCAAAGGCTGCTGTGCTGTGAGGGATTTCCTGATGCTAAGAGCCCTGGCTTAGCTGCCCGTGGCTGCAGCGGGCAGAGACCAATCGCGCCGACATATCAAATACCCGCCAGCTCAGGGCTCTTGTCTGGGGGACACTAAAAAAATATTTGCTCTAGTCCAAGGGATGGTGCAGCCTCACAGTGCAGGAGATGCTCTCCAGAAGGCCCTGTCCCCAGGGTCCCTTGCTGGTCTCTGCAGCACACAGGCGAGGACACTGGAGGTGGTGGGGGCTGGGTGGGGTTTCCATGGTCCCACTCTCTCCAGGGGAGGTTTTTGATCAGCCAGCAAGGCTGAGGGGAAGGAGATGGGTGAGTCTCTGCATGGGTGCCCCTGGGAAGGGGCAAGCTCAGCCTGAGGCAGGGCAGCCAGGGCAGGGATCTCCCCCATGCTTCCCCTCTCCTCCCATCACCTTCCCAAAGATTTTACAATTACTTTTATGAGCTTCCCCAAGGGAATAAAAAGATTAAGGCACGAGGAACAAAACCAGAGGCGTGTGGAGTCTGGCCATGGCACAGGGACCAGCCCACCTGCACAAGGGGGGCTGCTTTGATGCCTGCAGCATGCGGGAACTCCCATCTGGATTACTGGAGAACATTTTCTCCAAGAATTTTGCCACACCTCGTGCTCTCACCATGCTATCCTCCATTGCAAACCTGACCCCAGACATGAGCACATCTCACCTTGTCTGCCCAGGGATTGCCAGCTTTTCTCAGCTCACAGTGCAGTGAGTAGCAGTGGCTATTGATTGGGAGAAAAGATGTTTTCAGAGTTGAGTTTTGGCACCCCACCCCTTCCCCAGTCGAGGGGAATTTTGGATTGTGATCTGGCTCCAAAGTCTGCACAACCAACCCCTTTTCCAGAGCCGTGATTGCCCAGCTGCCTACACTAACACAGCCTGTGGGCGAAACCCACATTACTGGGTGGTATCAAATCCATGTTAGAGGAACAGACAGTTGCAGAGAAGGAGGTGAAATGTCTCTGGAGGAGAAACTCCATGTTGGTCTCTTGGAAATACCTCATTTCACATGTAAGATTGGCATGGATGACAACCAAACCTGCTTTGAGGGGCCAAAAACAATACAGGTACATCACACCTGTGAGAAAAACAGGTACAAGAATGATCTGCCATGAACAAAGACTTCTTTGTACAGGTTGTGCTCCACTTGGGAACAGCCTGCTCTGAGTGACTCCACATTCCACCCTCAGAAATCAGAAATACCCACGGAGGTTGTCAGCACAGGCAGCCCTTCCCAAACTGGGGTTGGAGAGGTGGACCAGTCTGCAAACACTCCAGCCCAGCTCCCCATGGCTGGCCTGCTGGAAGCCTCAGTGTGGGCAGGGTGTGCAACACCTCCCTGCTGGTCTCTGAAACCAGAGGGCAGCCAGGGGCTCCCCACAGCCACCACTGCTGGGGAGAGCATTCCAGGGTGCTGTGACAATCTATATTTATGGGAACACAATACCCACAGGAACACTCTGGGGGCTGTCCCAGCTGGCGGAAACAGGGCAGCTCCTGCAGTTACACTTGACACAGGAGCAAGAGGATGCCAGCCAACACCTGCCCTGTGTTTGTACAACACCACAATTCAACAGCTGCTGTGTGCCCCCCACACCCTAGACCTCCTGGAAGGTAAATATACTGATATAGGAGAACCCCAAATTCTTGGCAGCCAGGGCGTGCACTCAATGTCATTGCTGGGCTCTGGAAAAAACAGGCACAGGGATTTGAAACAGGTTCTCTAGGATGGAGCTACCAAAACACTGAAGCACACAGGTATTTTATTCTCTGAATGCTGCATCTCTTCCTTCTTTTCCTCCAAGTGAGAGTGTTATTGCAAAAGCCTAGTGAAACTCTGAAATCACACTTGAAAACAAAGCCACAACTTAAAAACAAATAACTGATTGCAAGAGCAGTGGAGGCCTCTAACAGGCTGAGCAAAGCCAGATTCCAGCCCAGGTGAGCTGCTCTGGGGCAGTGTGGGCACACACAGCCCTGGCTGGTGCCTGTACAGAGCAGAAGCTGCTGTGAGTGGTGGAGGGGTTGCAGGCACATGTTATTCCAGTGTCTGGTCTGGAGAAATGAGACACACAGTAACTCAAGAATAGAGCAATGATCAGTTTCTTCCTATCCTCCTTTGCACCCTGCATCAGGTATGAAAAGCAACCTTGCCAAGCACCAGACCTTTTCCTGGTTCCAGATGATCAAGGGACCAGTAGCACAGTTATATTCAAAGAAAATGAGCAATAGAGAAATGGCCCAGGTTTGCTCTGAGCAGATGGATTCTGCCAAGGTACAGCACACAGCACTTAATCTACACAAAGCCCTGCTAAATTTAGTGAACGAGGCTCAGTGAAGAGCCAGGTAAAACTGCCAAAATACATCCCCCTGGAGGTGTGACAGACACTGCCCAGATTTCCATGGGACAACAGCTAATTTAAAGCCAGAACTCATGCACAAAGATACCAAGGATATCTACTGATTTCAGTGTGTACCATCAGTGCCATGTCAGGAGACATATTTCACCAAGAAAAACTGGGAGGAACGGAAAGAAAAAAATCAACAAAGGGGCTCCATGAAAGGTGAAACCATCAGGCATCTATGATGGTGTGGGGCTCCCTGCTGTTGGAACCCTGATGTTGGTAGCAGAACTCTGACCTGAGCACAGCAAAGCACCAAATTCTCCCACTTTGAAGCCAAGCTAAGAAACCAGCTCATCTTTTATTGGCTTTTACTGTGCTGCTACTACTTGTGTGGTGAATTCCAGGTGGGGAGTGTAACAGCAGACAGGCCAGGAGGGCCTCGTTTGTGGTGAAGTTCAGGTGCAATGTGCAGCCCATAATTAATAACTCTGTGGAGTTCCATCCTGGGGTCACTGCTGAGTCACAGGGTTTGGGCGGTGCAGACACAAGGTGGGACAACTGGCAGCGTTTGTCACCTCTGGGGAGAAGAGGGATTTTAACCCAGATCTGGAGATGGTAAAAATTTATTAAAAAAACCAGCCAAGTTTATTCCTGTTAACAGCTGGCTTGGCTGTTGGAACCCTTGAATGCAGTGTTGGTCGCAAGTGGGGGGAGCTGCACAGCTTTGCCTTCCAGATGGAACTCAGCAACCCAGACTCTCCATACCCATCCCCTCCCCACCTCGCCCCAGAGGCTGGAAAGAAGAAGGAACAAGAGAAGGGGATGTACACAAAGGAATATCATGGAAGGAAAAGTACAGGAGCAGTGTACTTTGGTGGGTAGGGCACCAGAAGGGCTGGGTCGTCCCTACACCTGCCAGCTGTCTGCTGTGTGACTTCAGGGGAGGCCATGCCATGTCTCCACCTAACACTTCCAATCTGCACAAGTATTTATATGACAGTGTTTGCAAACTGAAGAACAGAAGTCCTACACATAACAGGCCTACTCAAGCCCAAGTAACCAGTGTGTGCTGTATTCAGAAAATACACTGTTTTCTTTGGCCACAGCTGGCACACACCTGTGCATTGGTCTGCCAGACCTGGTAATGCTACACCACTGAAGTGTACAGTGTAGCAGAGATCAGCAACCAAATAGGATGGAGAGCCTCAAACTCCCCCACACTACACCAACAGCCAGGTGATCAGTGAGCAATCACACAGCCTGGCTGTAAAATTTGGGTCTGCTGGTATGTCTCTATCGGGCAGTGACCTTAGGGGCAGGCATCCCTGGAGGTTTTTCGACAGCAGAGGCAGGCCCTGGCACAACAATTCAGTCACCAGCTCAGATTTGGCACTGTGGTGAGATGGCAGCTGAGACACTACGGGGCAGGTGTGCACATCTGAAGCAATGAACACAGGGAAGACACTCAGACCCTGCTCTTCCTATGACAGACTGTGCATTGCCTGCATCTCTTAGGGCACTGATCCACCAAGACCAACACTACCTGCACTGGCATACCCCCAAAAGAGCTGCAAATCTGCCCCTTCTTGGCTGGAGTGAAGGCTGGGCAAGGCAGCAGGGAGTGTGTGAAGGCAGCCAGGAGTGAGTGTACACTCAAGCAGCTCAGCAAAAACAGATCAATAGGCACTAAAACAGGAGGGTCCCCATGGAGAGCCACTGGACACAGAAAGCTGCTGAAAGGAACAGAATGAGCAAGTGAGCAGCTTTCACCCAGACATGGTCTGAATCAACCTGGAGCAGCCCCAGCCAGATGCACCATCTGCTCAGAGCGTTCCACAAGGACATCACGGTCAACGGTGTCAGAACCAGCAGACAGATCAAGGGGTGTTAATGCAGAACATATCCCTGAGCCAGCTGGCAGGGAGAGATCATGGAAGACCTTCAAAAGGGCTGTCTAAGGACCATGCCTCCTGCTTGAGCCAGACTGGAATTTATCAGCGGCATCACATATGCAGAGGTGTGACTGCCACGAGAATGCAATGGCTCTCCAGAGGGGAAGGAATGACAGGATGGATGGACAGCAGCTGACAAGTCACCCAACAAGAGAGATGGCTGCTTGAGACAGAAGATGGGCCATCCCATTTCACTGCTCTAACAAAGCAATCAAGCTGCACAGAAGCCCTGGCAGAGGATATGGTTTCACAAGTATCATTGGTACACTTGCAAGCAGAAGGCCACTCAGTCAGATGATAAGGGTAGCAATGAATTCACATCACATTCCTGGAAGTTCACCTGCTTGGTGTCATCTCCAGGGAGCTCCCACAAGATGCAGGACATGGCCAGTACAAACACATGGCTCACGAGTAGTTCATGATCCAGGGGTGCTGTCCTGCCTCTGGAAGGTGCAGGATACCTCTGCTTTTCTTTTCCTCTTGCCACCTCCTGCAACAACAGAAGCAGTTTCTGAGAGCTTGTGGGCCGCCAGTGCAGCTCTCCTGGGCCTGTCACACAAAAGAGACCATTGTGCTGCAGTGCCACAGCAAGGAGAGCACACAGCACCAGCCAGCAGGGGCTGGCACTGCCCACCCCTCTGAGCCTCACCTCCCTGCACACTGCTGCCAGCACAGGTTTGGACCATCACTCCCTCAGGAAACACCACGCTCAGGTCACTCAGCTCTGCCCAGCACTGCTCCTCAGATGTCTGAGGCCCAGCAGGCAGAAGAGCAGTACATCCCTACTGTTCCCAGCGCCAGCACACAGGGATGGAATACAGACAGGGGAGTTTTCTCGTGGCACCTCAGCTCCTCTGCATGCTCCACACACCAGGGTGCTTGTCTGAGGTAAAGGGGGAAACAGAGAGAGCTGTATTACAAAGCCAGTTCCTGAAGGATTGGAAAAGTGGACAGGCATTAATGAGGAAGGTGATAATTACATCTCTTTTCTTTATGGGATGGGTATATCAGCAACAATATGGATAATGCCTGAAACAGGCAGCTCATGACATGTTTGCTGTATCTTAGGAGTGAGATGAGTCAGTGCAAGAAAAACAAACAAGCAAACAAACAAGCAAGGGCTGGAGGCCAACCAAGGGCTAATTAGCACTGAACAGCCTTTGCCAGAAGAGCCCCCTGCTGAGCTACAGCTTCTGCTGGCAAAGGGAGCCGTCAGTCTGTCCAGACAAATCATGTCCCACAACAGCTCCCAAGCAGCAGAGGGCCAGGAGGGCTCTCCTGGGGGTGCCCCTCTTGCTGCCCCCCTGGCCACCCTCCACAGCACCCTGCAGGACCAGCAGCCCTGCCTTCCTCACTCCCCTAAGACGAGGCCATGTTGTGAAAACACTTAGCCTGGAGAGATGCAGTTTACTGGAGGACAAACCTCTTGAGGCAACCTGGATTTTAAGAAAGAAATGTGGAAATTTTACAGGTCTTCCTGGAAAAGTTGGAGCATCATGAGCTGCCTGCAGAGCCAGGGGACAGCGAGGTGGCTCAGTGCCACTGAGTGCAGCCCTGCAGAAGGGCTCAGCTGCACAACATCTTCATGCTTGGCTGGTTCAGCTGATCTCATTCATGTACAGAAACAAGGCAGGCCCTGGGAACGCACTGTCTTTACTGTGTTTGAAGTGCATTTAAAAAACCTGATGCCAACAGCATTAAAATTAAATAATTTGGCAGAGAGCCTATAAAAGAGACTGCGTTTCAAGACTTACCAAGACACGAAGATGGTTCATACAATTATGCTGACAGTAAAATGCTGAACTTAATTATGACTTCAGCAATGATGACATATTTGTGATGATTAAATTCAAGATCTGCAGATGACAAGACATGGATAAACTAACTGCTGGGTTCCCTGGACTCCCTTTTTTACTCTTCCTCTCCTCTCCCCTGAGAAAAAAATCCTGCCAGAAGCCTCAGTCAGTCCTCTCCCTGTAATGTTCAACTTCTGCAGATAAATTTAACAAAGGAACAAGGAAGAAAAAAAAAAAACTATGAGGAAATGAAGTTCATGTAAATTCTGTCAACATGGGCATATGGGCTGAAGTGAGAGGTCCTGCAAGGGGGGTTTTCCTTTTGCTGCGATGCAGAGCCACAAAGGATGGGCACAAAGGAGAGAGAATCCAACCACACAACACAAAGCCACAAGGAATCAAGCTTCACCACTCCCAGAGAAGCTCCCTAAGGGGCAAGTGCAGGAGGAGACTTTGTCTTGGAGCCTCACAGTACATCACCAAATATATTAAAGATAGTTTCTTGTCACCCCTCCTCTCTTTCACTGTCTACTTGTGTGGTACAAATGCTAAGGACAGTGTTGTTACTGCCCCAGGGTCTTCTCCACACACTGCACCTGTGCTGCTGCTTCCCAGAAAACCTTGCCTTGCTTCTATTCCAAAATCCTGAGTGGGTTCACACAAAATTCCAGCTACCTTGGCCTGCTAGAACAGCTCCCTCCCCTCACACCCATCTCCTGGCTGGGGGGCAAAAGTGACTCCTTTCCACATCTATTGCCCTTCCTGGACCAATAATCTTCACATTGAGATCATAGTGCCCTGGGAAGCTGGAGCAGAGAGCCTCCATCTAGATCAGGGTTTCTGTGTCAAACAAAAATCACCAGGTACTTTGATCCAGAAATTCTTGAAAACTCTGACAGCATGCTGGCACTCTTAGCAGCGTGAACAGAGTGACTGAAAAGCCTTTTGGAAGGGACCTGTGGGGGTCTCTAGTCCAAACCTCCTTGAAGCATGGCCATTGCCAACAGCAGGTCAGGGTGTCTCTAGCTTTATCTGTCTGAGCCTCAAGAGCCTCACAGGAAGGAGTTTCCCTGACCTCTCTAGGCGACCTGTCCCAGTGCTGCACCAACCCTGTGGCAGAGAGGGTTTCCCAACAACCTGATGTGAACCTTGCAAGCTGCAGTGTGTGACCCCCTTGGTTTGTGAGCTGACACTGATGGGAAGGCAGAGCCTGACTCCACCAACTCTGTAGCTGCCCTTCCAGTGCAGTGTGGGATGCTGCCAGATTCCCCTCAGTCTCGACCAGACCAAACAAGCCCCTTTCCCCAGGTCCTGATCACATTGGCAGTTCCCTACTGGACCCTTTCCTCCTCCTCTCACCACCCTTCTCACCCTGGGGTCCCAGAATTGGACATTCCTGCAGTTGTCATGGCACAGACCCGGAGTCCAGCACTCAGCATTTTGGGAGCTGTGAAGCCGCTGGTGTTGGGCAGCCTGATGTGGATAAATTCTATCCAGCAGGACCATGGAAGAGGTGTTGGTGGCAGTGAGATACTGAGCAGTTCAGGGTGAAAACACACCTTCCAATAACTTAAAATAATTGGCAGTAGTGAGCTGCTCAGTGTAAAACTCGTGTGTCCAGGGTGCCAGCCCTGCTCAGGCTGCTGCACAGCAATGGCCATCAGCTACGAATACTGAATGAAATTTTTCCTGCCCTCCCCAGGGACTCACACACCACCATGGGGCTCATCCTGCCTTGGGGGGCCTCAGGTAGTGCCTCTGCCTCGAGAAGGAGCAGGAAACTCTGATTTGGAAGCTTTCAAGATCGCTTCCTCCTTCAGATGAACTCTGTGCAAATAACATTATTGACACAACAAAGAGGCACATCGCACTCGAGTAAATCATTCAGTTGCCCTCCCCACACGGGCCTGAACTCAAACATCATAAAGCCTTTTCCTGGGACCCAACACAAACAGAATAAAAGCAGCCTTGTAGCCAGGACACGAAACCAGAGTTCCCCTCTCTTAACCCCTAACCCACAGTCCACACTCCCCTTCCCTCCTTGCTTTCACAATCCCAAGAGATGGATTTGTCGGGCCTAAAAGGAAAAATTGAAAGCAACTCTCCTGCTTGATGCCAGACAGGGCTTGCCAAGAGACCCCAACAGCAAGGGCAGCCCCAGTCCTGCTGGAAGCAGTGCTGCCCACGAGCCCTGTGCATGCCCACCCTCACAGGATGGGTCTAGATCCAGGATGGATGAGCGCCTGGCTGAAACCTTAAATCAGCTCCAGGGGTTAGGAGGGTTCCATTCACACCCTCACAAGGTCTCCTGACAATTTCCAGATGGCTTCTTGCTAAGAATATGGACTTTCTAGATCTCCCTTTCAAGAGACTTAGCTCTCAGACACTATATTTAGATGGTTGGTGTTTAGGGGGTTCCTTCTCAGAGCTCAACTCTTTCTCCTTGCAACTCTTCTCTTCTATGAAAAGCAATAAGAAATAGATGAATACATAAACCCAAAAGAGTCATCATAATATAGGAAGTTTACCTAGAAGAGAAAACCCTAGAAAACAGGAAGGATTCTAGGAGAGGTGAATGGGTCGGCATAGCTGTGGGGAGACGCCGAAGGAAACCACATGCTCCAGCACTTGCAGGACCTGCTAAACACAACTCATGAGAGCCAAGAGAAACTCATGACAGCTAATTCTGCCTGCACTTGGGACTACATTTATCACCAGACTGTTTCCCCAGAAAGCACCACACTGCTTTTGGCAGCATGGAGAACACTGAGGAATATGTGAGTGTCAGATGATTGAGGAAAAGCAGCAAAAGGGCAGCACTAGAACCTCTATGCATCTGTCTGACCCAGCTCCAGAGCGTGCAGAGCTGTTTGGGAGACACGGGAGGAAGAAAAGTCCAAGGGCATTTAGGATGCTGCAGGATGCTACCAGGCAGAAACACCTTCAGAAGTCATCCACCACCACCATGTGTCATCCCCTGCCCTCCTGGGCTGATTGCTCCTCACCAGAGGGACAGGAGGGCAGGCAGTGGGGCAGGCACTCATCCCACAGAATCAGAAGGGCTCTCCTCTGGCAGGGCCACACCAGGACCAGAGGTCCAGTCTCCTTGCTCCACAAGGAGCAGCATCAGTGTCTGTGGGGACTCTCCCAGAGGATGCCATGTCCCCACAGCGGTGTCCCCTGCAGCCCCGGGTCCCTGCCGAGCCCAGGCGAGGCCAGGCGGCTCCCAGGAGCTGCAGGAGGCAGCCCAGCCCTGCCCGCCCGTCTGGGCTGGCTGCATGTCAACACTGGCAGGTAGGGGCTTGCAGTGTTGCCCTTGCTTTCCATAATGAGTGCCCAGAGGAGCTGTTTATACTGACATCTAGGGCAAGGCCTGAGGGCTGACTCCACCCAGCTTGAGCCTGCCTCTGAGCTTGTGCTTGAAACCATCTGCTCCGTCCTTCCCGATCCTCCAGATGAGCTCTTCAAGGAATCAGTCCTGTTTCTCCCGGGCTTGTCTCTGATTACAGGTGTTAGAGACAGGAGGTGAGCTCTGCCTCAGACCAGGCAGCTGTGGGCTTGGTGTTGGCCAGCTGCTGGAGCCCACTTCTGGTAGGGGATGGTTTGATCCCAGACACGCAGCACAGAGGCGGGGACCAACGAGTTGATTTCTTCCCTGATCCTGAAGTCTGTCCAGAAAGCCTTGAAGAGCAAAGCTGAGGGAGGTGCCAGAGGAGATGGCCAGCAGGGCAGGAGCTGGAGGTGCCAGAGGGGATGGCCAGCAGGACAGGAGCTGGAGGTGTCTCTAAGGGCAAGCTCCAGTGATTTCCCTTTATGGTCTGACACAATATTCCTAACAAAGTTCGTACTGTGTACCCCTATAGGCCAGGAGGCATTTTATAGACCCCCTAGAGGAGCAAGGGCCACCTTCTGCATCTCCTCCAGCACGTGCCTCTTGTGACACTGAGGAAGGCACTGGTCACAGCCCCAGAGCTCTTGCTCCCCAACATCCAGCTGAGGGCACATGTGTCAAATGAGCTTGCTGAGGGATCCAGGCAGTTCAGCAGCTCTGGGGACGAACCACCCCAGCTCTCACACAGCCCTGGCAGACCACACAGCACTCCTCTGAAAGGGCTGGAGGGAAAGAGGCATAGAACAGCCCAGGCAGAGTTGCCCACATTTTCAGCTTGTATATTGTTTTCCAGACCTGCCCTCTAATTACAGTTTTAGGCAGTGTATCACTGGGGTTTTGATTTGCCCCAGCAATGTGCACCAGCCTTGAGTGGATCTAGTCCTGCCACTCTGCTCAGAACCCCCTGCTTGTGCATGTGAGCAAACTTGGTGTTTGCTTTTCTATTAATTGCAAGGACACAGAAGCTATGGCTGTGCTAAGAAATTTTTACTGGAGTTTATAGAACATCGAGTAATCCCCAGAAGCCAATAAAATGGCTTCACCCCCAAAACTAGCCATTTCAGAGTCCAGTTAAACTGGATCCTGAATTCATGGAGTAAATGAACCCCTTCCCAGCACGCCCCATTAAACCAGGTGTGCTGCAAGGATAGTGCTGCCCTTTCTCCAGACTTTGAAAAAAAGCAAACCAAAATAAAGAACTTCTAATTCTCTATAAAAAAATAATGTGGTTTAATATGAACTAGCATTTTTTCTCTTTTAAGTCACCCTGCATAGCATAAATAGGAGCCTACCTGGTGTTCCTGATTTTCCATGGTTCTACTGTTCTTTCCTGAGCTTTTTTTTGCTTCTGTGATTTGTGTCTAGTCAGGTGAGCTGAATGCAGTGCCCTGTGCCTGCTGACATGCGCAGAATCACGGGAGCAGCCCTCATTTCTTAAAGATTTTGGTGTCACAGCACCTTCATGCCAGCCCTCAGAAGGTCTTCCATCACAGCCCCACAGGAGCTGAGAGGTGAGTGGAAGTACTGAGCAGCCCCACGTGACCAAAAGCCAGCACATGGAAAACAGCAGGAAGACATTTGGCATTTTTCTGCAAACACCTGAGTCCCACTAGAAAAAGACAGGAAGAAAAATGATGATCCAAGCAGAGGAATTGTGTTCTCCTCTGCCAGCTGTAATCCTGCATGGTGAGACCTTGCAGAGTTCATGTTTCTCTGTGCTCAAGTGCCAGAGCAATTTCTTAGTCCAAGTATTCAAAAGCGTTATGCTCCTCTTAATCTGTGCTAAGCTCCTCCAGAAAGGACAAATGCATCTGCAGAGGAGGGAATGGCAGCACTCCCCTGCTTGTTCAAAGCTGCCTGCTCAGCTTCCTTCTCACAACCACCTATCACTGCCTTCCAGCACCCCTTGATCATGGCTTCTCACCTAAATGGATGCAAGGAGCTCTTGCAGAGGCTTAGGGGACTCCAGCACAAGCATAAATTAAGTGCCCCAGGTTGTTCATGGATACCTCCAGAAAATACATCTGTCAAATCTGAGACCTCCCCGCAGCTGGATCAAACCCAGTCTTTGTGCAAAACACAAAACGGGGTGCCAAGACTCTCAGTTGGTCTCTGCTTCTAAAATATTTTGACTTAGAAAAAGACCAGTATTTCTCAAAGTTGACCATGAAATACATTCTGTCATTGCTAAAAAAGATCTCACAGATTTCCCCCAGGGAACAGGACTTTTCCCTACCTACAGACATGCAATTTGTAACGTGAATGCAAACCTCTGAGGGTCAGTGAAAGGGGGCATTTTCCAGAGCATTTCACAAAACACACGGGAGCAAAGTTCAGAGCCTGATTATGTACACATTAATCTGATAAAAATAAAACCTGTGTCCTGTCGACAAACGTGGAGTGTCACACCAGAGGTTCAGGCTGGGAGTTACCCTGGGCACACACTGTGTGTCAGAAGAAATACTCTCTAAAGGGCACACACTTTAAAAGCTTTCAGCCCTAGTCAGGATTGTGTTTAACGGCTTCAGGGCCTTCTCTGTTGCAAATGTACTTTAATGAGGATGCCTGTAAGGCATTTAGGAACTAATAGAAATATCTTGCAGAGGAGGACTAGTGATACATGCAGCCCTGTTACAAACATAGCATAAAGCCTACGATGAAGACAGCCCCATGATAAAGATAACTTTTAATTACAAAAAATATTAGAGAAATCAAATACAAGAGGCTTCCCTGGAAACACGATGGAACTGCTCCCTGAAGCACTATAGCAGACTGGTTTTTTTATCCATCTGAAAAAACCCTTCTGTAGTTGCCTCAGACAATTATTCTCACCTCCCTGAAATACCTTCCACGAATGTAATGTGCCTGCCCAAGTGATGCTGTCTGTCACCTCAGAGGCACAGGATTCTGCCACAGTCACTGACGACAGAACACAGCTAAATGGCAGGAGCTGAAGCAGTTGGCAAAGCTTTATGAGTTTAGGCTTCTCTTTGTAGGAGCCCAACAGGCTGACAAGGTAAGAAATGTGGCACAGAGGGTTTTGCCGGGGCAGTCCCCCAGTGCACAGCAGCCATCCATCCCTCACCCTCGGGGAGAGGCTCTGATCTCCTCTCAGCTTACTCAGCACAGCCCCTCACCGTTTTTTCCATTTGAAAATCACCACCTCTGAAAGGGCAGAAAGTCAAAGTACCTGTGACAGAAGGCTGGGCCCATCTTCTGAGGCCAAGGGGACCTCCAGCTTCCACAGGCAGCAAAGGTAGTCTTGGGGCTCTTCTGTGAATGGACATAAGATCCTTTTGAATGCTACTCATTAGTGTTTTGGCTGGCATGAACTGTTCCTCTGTGCTCCAGCTGATGAACACTAGCACTGCTGCCAAGTCTGCTGATAAATAAATAAGGATAGGAAAAGCCTTATGGTTTTTGAAAAGGGCAGCAGGAACTCAGTGCTCAAGGCAGCAAACACAATTTGCAGTAACAAACAGACTGGAGCCCAAGAGCAGCTCAGTGATGATATTCAATCCTATTTTCCTCTTAAACATCAGCTATTAACAGCGGAGAAATCGATGGCACTGAAGGCAGCTAGGATCAAGCTGATGGGGATGCTGCAGACTTCTCCTAACAGCCTTCCTCATTTGCTTCATTTATCACCTACAGCCCCAGTTCTTCCAGCTCCAGCCTCTCTCCTCTCCTCCTCACCACTGCAAGCAGGACTAATTTTCATCAGCGACAAGGCAACAGACTAATTACAGTACAAATTTCATTTGTGAAGGGACCCCAGGGAGAGGAGGAGGGGGAAGAAAGCTTTTTGCTTGCTCTGCCACCTAAACAGTTTGTATTTGTTAGTGTAGAAATAAGTCTGATGGCAGCTAACTGATGCCTGAGGAGCAGCTCACCCATTAACCTCACAGCCACAGCTCACACCCACCAGCATTTATATGCACCATTAATATTTATAAGGATGACGTGTCTCTTTGACAGGAACTTGTGCCTCCAGCGACAACAGATGTTATACCATTTATGAAAGAAACTACTCAAGCATTTCCAATGGACCTTGTGCATGCTCATCATGTCTTTATCCTGTGCCCTGATTGTATTATCCACGCAGAGCCTGGGTCACCTCCTGACTCCAGTCCCAGAGCATGGATGGCAGCACATTTGCCTGTAGAGTACTCAAAAATGTTTTGAGTTTCATTATGTCTCTGTGAATGTTCTTCTGGGAGTCAGAGACCTTCCAAATGCACCTGCCAACTCAAACAGAAGCGTGAGGCCGTGACATGTCAGAAATGAGGATCTGCCACTTACCTGGGCCTCCAAAACACATGGCACGTGGCTGAGGCTGCAGGATGGCCTCCAACAGTTGCCTTTGCCACTGTCACCACATCTGCATTAGTGCTCATGCATCATCTAGAAAGAATCAAAGCCTGCTTTATAGGCTGTGTTGTACTGCTCTACACACAGGCTTGCAGGAGAACACATGCAGCAAGACCCAGATGCCATTACCTGCTAAAACAACGCTGTTCCTTGGCTAAACTGAAATTTATAGTTGTGCTCTGGCAGGACAGAGCCCCCTGCTCTCGCAAAGGTTAAACTCCCACCCTTCATGCAGAAGGAAGCGGTGCCTGTACACCTCTCCCTGAGCAGGGAGCAGGATGGGCTTAATGTGGAGAAAATACAGGTAAGTCCACGGGTTTAATAAAATCTTCAGGAACCACCACGCATGGACAAGCACCGAGGTATTGGACAAGATATCTAAGGAATGTTTTCTTTTACTAGATTGCAGTTGACATTTCCATTAAAATGCATGAGGTTACCATGATTCGCTTCACCTGATGTGATGGAACTTGTTTAAAGTAGCACAAAAATGTCACATTGTCCCTGTGGGCTAGAGGAGATAGCCTGCAGTGACTTCCTCCTCCAGAATGGCAGCTCTAGTGATGCCCTGATATTTATGGCACATACATTTTTAATGCCCAGCACAAACAGCTCCAGCATTTGTCAACTCATTTGACCTGCAGCTTTTCAAAGAAAATACAAAAAGACATGCTGCAGAACAAGAGCCAGCAATGTGTACAATGCCTTGCCATCAGCACCCGCCCAGTCAGAACAGAACCAGGATGCTATAGCCATGGCCAGCTCTCTCTGGCTGTTCTTAGCCAAGATTTGCTGCTGAAGTCTCCTCGTGCATCCAGAAGTGCTTACCTTGTGCCTCCAGCTCCTCACTGCTCAAAAGCTCACATCCAGGCTTGTGGGCACGTGGGAGATCATTGCTGTTCAGCAGCCACCAGAGTTTCATCACCCAAGTCCTGACACACCTGAACCTTGACTGGGGTGAATTCAGGAGCTCCTTCACTTCCCATTTCCCTGCATTAAAAACGCAGCACCTCTAGCCCAAGTTAGCTCTGAAACACAACTGGTACAAACACCTGCAGTAAAGAGGCCTGGCAGGTTTGGGGACTGCACGTGATTCACACCACTGCAAACCCCGCTGTTTCAGTGGTGAATACATGAATATTTGTGTGGTTTGGTTTTACCCTAGCCAGCAGCCAGGCTCACCCACTTCCCCTACCCCCATTCTAGGAAAAGCTGAGCTTTCTCTGAAGAGAAAACAAGCTCACAAACACTTGGAGTTCACCTTTTACCAATAATGACATTGTGTGCTAGTGCACATTTCCCAAATGTGTGTGTGCATTTGTGTGTTTTTATACACCTCTGATGACCTTAGGTGCCTAGTTTTGGTTCAGAATGAAGATGGTTTCTTCAAAATTGTGACACCCATTACTTTGTTGCAGTTTGCACACCTACAATCGTAGTTTTCCCCTGCACAGGCTAACTGTGCATCAGCCAGGCACAGAATGGTCACAGGTGTCTCTGCTTGCATAAATACAAAAACGTTCTGTACCTGGCCTGATCCACACAGCATTTCTGCCTAGCCAACATTAATTATATCATCGGAAAGAATGAGCTGCTTTCCACATTGTGTTGCACTGAGAATTTGGTGCATCAGAAGCTGAAGGACAGATTTAGACATCCAGCCCCCAGTACATCCCATTCTGCTCCTGCCTGGTGCAGGGAAACTTGTCACCACCTGAACAGACTCTCGGACAAAACCCA
The DNA here is from genome assembly GCA_013397395.1 of Sinosuthora webbiana. NCBI lineage: Eukaryota > Metazoa > Chordata > Aves > Passeriformes > Sylviidae > Sinosuthora > Sinosuthora webbiana. The sequence continues at coordinate 250,070 of VXBN01007474.1, read as the reverse complement.
AGCACTGATGCTTTAACATAAAGGGAAAAAACACACCAGAAGCACCTTTCTGAAAATAACACCTCCTGTCCATTGCGATACAAAACGAAGAGTGGCCTGAGCTTAGGTCTCCAGCTAGGATATCCCACGTCCTGGCTTTACCCTGATGCACCCCGTGATAGCCTTGGGAAGGCACTGTTGAACTTCTCCATCCCAGCTTTCTCTCCTGTCACGCAAGTGGATTAGCACGGGGCAGGCACGGAGGTTTACACACACTTCGAGGATGAAGAGCAGTGTTAAGCAACAGTGGGGCTGCCAAAGAGCCAGGCACCCCGGCCTTTCCCGGAGCACGTGCCGGTGCCCGCTGGGCCACACGGGCCTCGCCAGGCACCCATCCAGGTGCGGATCCATAAAAATTGATAGAACCGGGCGTCCCGCGGCTCTAGCTCACGCCAGACCTCTAAGCAAGGAAAACCTCATCACCACCAAAACCAAAGGGTTTTCCGTGGTGAGGCAGGCCGGGAGGAAGCTGGAGCAGGAGGGGAGCTATGCCGGACACGTACAGGGAGGCGAGCGTGCGGCTCCGCGCCGGCAGCGCCGATTTAAGCGGGGGACGCGTCTCCCGTTCCTCGGGCGGTAAAAATATGACACGCATTAGCGAGGAGAATAAAAGCAGGGAAACAAAGGAGCGAGAGCGAACACCTGTTGCTCTCCTCCGGGACGAGCCCTAATGCTTTTATTTGCCTCAGTCTGCGGGGGAACTGCAGCTGCCAACTGTCATCAGCATCAAGTTACCCGCACAAAGCTGCCCGGCTCTCGCAGCCAGGGAGGAGGGCGGCTGCGGCGCCGGCACCGAGCGCTCCGGGCCCAGCTGCCCGTGGCCAGCGGGCAGGCGAGCAGCCCCCGGGTTGGGGATGCGCTGCACGGCCGTGGTGCCTCGCACAGCCCCGCGACACGGCCACAACGAGCGCGTCCTCCCGGGCTGGCACCCACAGCCCGGACCGAGAGCCGCCCCATCCGCCGGATCGGGGCAGGACAAGACCGGCTCCGTGGCCAGCTGTGCCTGCTTAGCCCCACGGCTCCCCGGTCACCGCTCAGACTGACTCTTTCACGCCCAGGTCGGTGCTGACGCCCGGCTTCCCCCGCCGGCAGCTGGCCGGCTCCACTGTGCCCTCCTTTCCACGAACACCCCAGCCGCACACACGGGTATTCTGGGGCTCTGAGCCCGTACCGAGCGCTGGGGTTTGGGGTTCATTGGGGGAGAGATAGCCCAGCCGCCCCGGGGAGCCGCACGCTGCCGGCAGGGCCGGTCCCGCTCCCGGGGCCAGGATCCGCGGCCGGGCCAGGCCCGCTCCGCCCGCCCGCGCCGGCGGCCCCGCCCC
>VXBN01007474.1:187840-247922 GCA_013397395.1 Sinosuthora webbiana | reverse complement strand
GGCCCTGCCGGCCGCGGCCCGGCCCGGCCCGGCTCTGCCCGCCCCGGCGCTCTCGCCCTCCCCCAGCGAAGAGACCTGCTCCGACTCGGACGAGGCCGAGCCGGGCCAGACCTCCACGGACGGACTGGACGCGTCCCAGACGCAGGGCCTGCCCTCGGCCGGCTTGCCCAAATCCATGTGGAGACCCTGGTAACGGCGGAGAGGAGTCAGCGCGGAGCTCCCCACGGGGAGGGCGGGGTGGCCCCGCACACGCGTGTGTGTGGAGCGTGTCTGTGTGTGTGTGTGTGAGTGTGCGTGCGGCCGCGGCGCTGTGCCGGGGGACCCGGGCACTGACGCTGTCACACCCTGACAGCCTAATAGCCGACGCGTTAACATTTCGTCCCTGTGTGTGTCCGTGTGCGGCATTTTGTAACTCTAGGGGTTGTTTTTACGAGAGGATGGGGGGGAGGAGGGAGTTGGTTCGTAGTAGCAAAGCTTTCTGGTGGAGACGCAGCAGTTATTTTATAACCCTGTCTCTTTCTTCGTGGCCCTTAGCGACCCAAACACTGCTACCTTTTAAGAAAAACCCCTTGTGCATTTTAAATCACAGTAGTTAATTCCAGAAGAAGCTCGAGCTAAGTCTGCGTGCAGGGTTTTAAGCGTTCTAGTGATAGCACAGACCCCTGAAAGGTGTCAGTGGGGGTAGCATCTGTACCTGGTAGCAGCCTAAAGTCTCACCTTTAGGGAAGGGAGAGAAATCTAGAAACCTGGTGGAATTAGACAAGCGTTTAAAAAGATGTTGGTGGCAGGGTGCCTTTTAGAAATGAGTGTCTTTATGCACATTTTGCTTTTAGCACATTTGAGTTTATTGTGACTTTATGTATATTAGGGTGTCAAATGTTTTTTATTTTTAATCTTTAATAAAAAAACCCATGAATTCACAATGTGGCATATATTTTGTAACGTGATGCACTTCTAACCTGTTTAAGAACATTAAAAATATAGTTCCCTCTTTTTGGCTCTTAACACCAGTATGTGTATATCATGGAAACAATGCTGCTAATTAAGACTTAATTCTTCTACTAAGCGTTGTTAACTTAACTATTGGAATTCAAATACTTCTTTTGTTTAATTTTACTTGACACTTAAGTTTATTGCATGAGCAGGGTCATACTGGCTGAAGTTGGTCTTAGGCCACAGAGTTTGGGGCTGGTTGGTTTGGATGCCAGTCTCAAACCTACTCTACTTGATCTGCCATCTGAAGGCATTGCTCACACATGCACAGCCCTAACTTCAGAAGTGCTAGGCAAATCCTGTCCTGGGGCATAACTTCACAGGGGAGTGGTTTGCTCTTTGGGTTCTTTTCTGTTGGTGGAGAGCAAAAAAACTGAATTGAACAGAGTGTGCAGCGGCTTTGGAAGGTCTTCTTTAATGTTTCTGGGGGCTTGGAGCGGGACCCTCAGCATTGTTACCCCTGAGGTTTGACCCCTCCTGGTTCCTGCTTTGGGGAGATGCCAGGTTAGTTATGGTGTGATAGAATACCTTTAGAGAGCTGTCATTGTAAAGGGAAAAAAGGGATTGTAAAGTGTCTTAACCCAAACATAGAACAAGCAAGGAATGAAGCAACCCAACGACTAAGGGCCTAGAGGTGTAGCTTTGTTAATAACCCCATGGAATACTCAAACGAGAAGCTGAAGCACTGGAAAGGCCTTTCCTTTGTAATTTTTTTTACCTGAGGTGGATGTTCTTGTTCAAAGGTGTCAATCAGAATGTTTGGTCCTTCTCATCCTCTGTTGTGCTACATTCCCTTTGAGTTGGAGGAGAAGGGCAAGGGAGGTGAGAGCCTCTGTGCTGACCTTTCTGCTTTAGGGAGGGAGGCTGGGGTTTGAAGTGTAAGTGAAGCCTGGGCCCCTTGCACTAAAACACCCCACACACCCACTGACCTCTTGGACTGAGGCTGCCCCAGCCCAAGTCCAGGTTTATTTCTATCAATTGCCCTCGGGTCTCACGTGTTGTTTAATACATCTCTCTCCCCTCTTAGCTCAGAGCTCCCTGTACCCCCAAGGGCAGTTCACACACAACCCCTCAGCCTGTGTTCTGACCCTGCTCAGCCAGAGCCCCTCACATCTAATGGCTGGAGAGGGAGCTGAAGCCACAGCCCAGCCTGTGGCTCACAGCAGCACTCGGACCCTGCCTGAGCTCAGTGACTTCTGCAGTGACATCAGAGCTGATCCTGGCCCCTGGCAGCCTCTCCCTTGCTGCAGGAACACCAGAGGCAGCTTAGCTTGGCTTCATCTCCATGAGATGAAAGATGCTTGTGCTAGGGCTCTCTGTAATGCTCCTGTGAAAGCAAGTGCAAATCCTGAGACTTTGGTGACAGAAACACAGCCCAGAGTCAACAAGAAGTGCCAGCTTTGGTTCAGCAGGGATTGGGGGCAGCTCGAAGCAAAGTCATCCCTGCTCAGCAGCACTGCAGATGTGGTGCTCAGCTTTCCTTCCCTCTGCTGGTCTTGGAGGAGGGAAGCCAAAGCTGGTCTTCCCAGGTTCCTGTTGCTTTCCCATTCCTGCCTGTGCTGCTGCCCTTCCCACAGCCAGGGGAACCTTCCTGGGATGGACACCTGGGCACATCCCCTTCCCTCTGCTGCAGGGAAAACAGGCAGCAGGGCTGTGAGGCCACCTGGACAGCTGCCCTCCCAAAGCTGGAGTGGTTGGGAAGAGCAGAGGGATTACAGCCCTTTCCCCTGAGCACAGTGCTGTACTGGCTGAAAAGAAAACGTCAAAAGCATTTTAGAAATGTGTTAGCAATATGGCCTTTTTTTATTTTAATCCACAAATTAGGTTCGCAGAAAGTTTACATCCTCTGATTAGGTGTTGCTGGATTTGTCCATTTGCATTTCTGTACTTTAATGCACAGGTGTCAAATCTGACACTTGCCTGACAAAGGCAGGAAGAGGTGAGCATTTTGGGGGTGGGACTGGGGAAGGGGCTGTGTGGGGAAGGAAGGTTTCAAACAGCTCTGATGAAAAAACAGGGAAGCTTTTCAAGTTCTTCTTTATAGAAACTGCCTTTATTCTTTTCCATTCCAAAGTAATACAAACAGACCATCTGATCTAACAGGACTCCTCTCGTTTGATATGCAGGTGGAGAATAATAGAAAGAAGGGCTCGTTTTCTCCTCTCTTTGCATGTCAGTCACTCACACCTGTTACAGGGGAAAAATGCTCTTGTTAGACCAGGTCAGCTGGGAGGACTTGGAGTTCAAACCTCTTCCCAGCCTCTTGGCAACATGTACCAGGTCTTTTATCAGAGCCTCTGGCCAGGAGGCAAGATCGAGCTTTTAAATCACACCAATCAACTTACATCTTCTTTCATCTCCCACTAGCAAGTAACCTGCAGCTCTCTGCAGAGTCTCCCTCTCCAAATAAATGTTTCAGTGTCTATTCCAATTAAAAGGATAGAAGAATACAACCAGCCCAGGTCTCAGCAGCAGGTCTAGGGGTGCAGGAAATCTCTGCTAATCAGGCAGTTGGTTCCTGTCTGTAACACAGCTTTCATTTCTTACCACCCAAGATGCTGCTGTTAGCAGAATGGTACTGAAACATCACAAAAAAGGATGATTTATGAGAAGTGCTGGAGTGAGTGTTGGTTAATCCTGGCACCCAGAGCCTTGCCACATTATGGTAAACTCTTCACAGATAACAACCCCACATCCCCAAGGGGCCATCCACTTTTGACAGCTCCAGCTGCTGGAGCCCAGTTTCAGGATTGCACATTTTTGGGCCCATGCCCAAGCCCAGCTCTGCACACACTCTCACAGCAGCAGCTCCCCAGTCCTGACTGCTCCTCCACCCTGCAGACACACAGGTTTTACAGATCCCCTGTTCAGCTGCTGGAATGCACCCAAACCTTTGTCCAAGCCACTTGTGCTTTTCTCTGGAGATGAAAACAACTGGGCCAAGCAGCACATCTCCTGCCAGGCGTGCCAGGTCTGAGCCATCCTTGCTTGAACCTGATACACACAAGTCAGCATGGATGGGATGGGAGGGAACATCATCTTGCTCACTCGACAGAAGAGCAGAATGGTTCCAAAGTCATGCAGGAAGCACGTGGAAAGAGCAGGGATTACATACTAATCCAGCTGTCTTAACTGGGAGACTACCCTTCCTCTGCCTCCTAAGAGATATATATATATTTTTTTTTTTTTTTAATGAGATGCCTGGTTCCAAGTTGCGTCCTCCAGCAAATTCCCAAGTCCACAGTTACCTAAATGGATGGTGTCTCTAAATTGTCCACTTTGGGCCTCCCAGGCTTCTGCATCAGCTAAGCTAAAGGAAAAGCAAAGGGGATAAACAGTCTTTTTCCTTGCATGGGATTGTAGCTCCCTACACAACATTAGCATTTCATTAGAGTTTTCAGCAAGTGAAATTCATTGCACTGCATTTTAAGGAGGTTAAAAAAAAATCCAAGCTGGTTCAGAAAACATTCAAACACGAAAATACACCTCAAAGCATGAAGCCTTAAGTTAATTTAGTTAAACAAGATGATTACTGAGGGTGATTTGATTAGTTACACTGCCTGTGTTGCATTACATATATATTCTATAGCTCACTTACCAGCTGAGGAAGTAATGGCTTCAAGAAGTCTTTTAATCCAATAAGGTAGAGCCTTAAGTGCCAAGACCTAGATAGTAGGTCCAGATTGTCTGAAATGAGAAGGAAAAGGATTGAAATGAGACACTGGAAGAATTTCCTTTCTTTTTATGTCAAGTGAGACAGAATACATTTCCAGAAGCAAATACAAGTTGCTTTGGTTACAAACAAAAACTACTTAGTAAAACAACAACATACAAGTAATTATATTAACTGATCCCTTCTGGCCTCGGATCTCTTAAGTGTACAATTAACTCAATTTGTGGTTTATAGTTTTTGCATTAGTCTCTGGCTAAAATATTAGTAGAAAGCAAGGAGAGTAGTTTTCTTTGTATCTGAGGAAGCTCAGAGCCAAGGCATTTCTAGACACACATTCATAGGCCACTTTGGGAACTGCAGAGATTCAGTCACCCTCAGCTGAACTCTGCAAAGCTCCTGCACCATTTAAGTACAAAACAGAGCAGCCTAATTTAAAATCATCACCAGAGGGGCACAGCTTAAGGCATCCTTAAAGTGATGTGCCTGTGTCCACTGAGAGGGAAGGGACATTCCTGGGCATCCCCCAGAGCCTGTGTGCCCACCCAGCAGTCCCTGAATGGGTTTCAGCTTCTCACGGCCCCTGTGGAAGCCTGGCTGTGTTTTAGGCTTTGCACCGTCCATGACTGACACGCACACCAATGAAACTCCAGACTTCCAATCTTCCTATCCTAAAATAAGTTCACCAGAACCAGCCTGTGCTCAGCAAAGTCACTATGAAACCCCTTCCACTGTCACCATGCAACAGGTTTTGTAATTAATGTTCCACATAGTGAGAAATGGGGGAAGCCCAGAAGAGACATATCAGCCCCATCAAACTCTTCCATCGGGGGGGAGAGGTTGTTCACAGCTCCCACACCAAGTGGGTCTCACCAAGAACTGAATCACACAAACTGAGCAAATTTGCCCCCTTTGGGCCTGCAAATGTCCCTTGATGCTTACAGCCTTGGAGGCCTCATTACTCATGGCTGACCCCAACGTTGATAATACCTACCTACACTTCCACCTTCCAAAACAACATGCTCAGATTCCTTTCCTGCTCAGTAGATTCTCAGCAGGTGACTGCACAGTACCAGGAGCCCAAGACTATTTACACACATAACCCTGGTCCAGATTATGTCTCTTGCTCACAGGAGCAGATTAACAGGTCAGAAAAGGAGTGTAATTGAATCCCCCCATCCAGGCAGAGGGAGCACACAGCTTCTTACCAAAATCTGGGATTCTGGAGCAAATCTTTACCAAGGAGCTGCTACTCCCCAAGCAGCTGCAAGCCTCCCACTCATTAATCCCTCAACTAAACCAGCATTTCTTACTAAGCCAACACACACACTCAGGGAAGCCCAAGACTCCTCAAGAGCCTTAGGGTACCTCTACAGAGTGCCCAGGATGTCCTTTGTTTCCCATCAAGCTTTAAATATAGTGACAGAATTTGGAAAGTTCCTGAATGCACTTGGTCTCAAAGAGAAAGTTTTAAGACCCAAAGGGCACAAGCAGTCCCACATCACACCTGGTGGGGATGCCTTGGGGTGGCTCCCTAGAACACAGGGTAGACAAAGTTAAGAGAATAAAGTGGGTGTTCATTAAAGGCCTCCAACAGACACACCTTGGGCAGTCAGAGCCTCCCAGAGGCTACACCCAAGGTGGACAATGGTCACGAGTTTTTCAGACAATTCTATGTTTGGTCCATTTCCATATCAGGGGTGAATGCTCCAATTACAGCTTCAGGTACAAAGTAATTTACCCCAAGTTTTCCCTTCAATTCACTTTTATTTACATCTCTTGGGGCCTGAGACAGGGAGGTGTCCTTGAGTTTCAGGCCTAGAGGAATTGTGTCTGAATAAAACCGGAGAACAGCAGCTGACAGGCTGTGGAGTTTAGAGTTATACACTAAAGCAGTACAGGATCTAAAAATATAAAAGCCAAATCCTAAGGCATCAGTGGGCCTGGCACCCCCAGCTGCACTGGTACCACACAGTGACCACGGTGGGTAAGGAGCAGTGGACACCCTGCACTTTCAGCTGCTGCAGGAAGCAGGAAAATGATTCACATCCTTTCAGGCAGTGCCCAGCTGGAGCAGCGCTTGTTGGCTACAAAACTCCAGTGGCAAAGCAAAGCACAATGCAAAACCCCAAGTCCCTAATGCTGCTCTGTGCTTGCTCAGGACTCGGTTCCCAGCCCTGTTCCTTTCCCAGAATCACCACTCCTCTATTGCTGAAATTACAATCTACTCCCCAAGCCCCTTTAAGAAGAAAAGCAACCAAAAAACACCAATCAAATTCTTACCTGTCGGCTTTTTGCTAGAAGAATTGGCTGCATTTCCAGGGAGGACACACAGCAATCTGTACCCCCTTGCTTTAACACCTTGGGATTTATTTGTGTTTTTTTAAAGATACAACAAAAACATTATGCTGATGTGCAAGCTGTTATAATGACAGCCAAGAACAGTTTGCTCTTGTTTAGTTCTATCAAGAGCTGTACAAAGAAGGGAGAAGTAATACCTCAGAGTTTCTTGGGGGGAAAGGTGATAAAACCAGAATTTACCTTCCATGTGTCTTTTGTTGGTTTATACAGCCACACACCAATTTACAGCTGTTAGCAATCAATCTTTTCGTAGTACAGAGAGGCAAGAGGCAAAGGAAGAAGGGAAGGGGACCAAAGAACTCTCATTTAGGCTGTGGGGGAGAATGAATCTGTAAGGCCAGAGCATCTGCTGACCTCTCAGAACTGTCAAATCTTCCCTAAAATCAAGACTCTTGCTGCCAGCCATTGCTGTTGAATCAAGCCAATGCTCTCTTGCACTTTAACTTGTATCATGTATGATGTTCAAGTAAGTACATTCAAAACAAGCAAAATAATCTCAGTTTCCCAGCATGGAGTCTGCTGCCAGACACTCCTCCCTCCATTCTGCATTCAGGCAGTGTGAATTTAACTCCAGAACTACATTAATGGACAACTGGTCACATTTCTCTCAAGGTGGAGTTCTACTGGCCAACTGGGCAATTCAGCTGAAAAAGCCTCCTCAAATTTTACATTCTCAAGTCTCCTGTGACTCAAATATTATGAGACTCAGGCACTGGATCAATCACGAAGGTCTTACATGAAGAGCAAGTGTTGATGGGTGAGTGACAGAGGCATAAAATCTACCTGTCCCCTTAGGTCACTCAAACAGATTTAAGTCCCACCCAACACTGAACACTTCAGGGAAGGGTTCTCCTTGGTCAGCCCAGCAATGACCACTCTGACACAGCCACATACATACATTTAAATTAATAGATGCAAATGACATGGGCCAGATGGAAAACGAAATATGCAAACAAACATATCTGTGTCATACAAAATAAGTAGATCAGGAAAGGAAAATAGTCACACGTATTCAAGTATTCTTTGGTTTGGTTGTGGGTTTTTTGTTCTTCCCCTCCCAAACAGAATGCTTGCCTTCCTACTGCCTGCCCTGGGAAAAGGGATTCCTGCAGTGCTGGCAGCACCACGGGAATTCTCAGGTATTACCTCCCTCCCTGAACACATTAGAGTCCATGCCATGTACTTTTAGATCTTGTGGACACAAACAGGTGGATTCTTTGGTCTGGCAGTCCTTGTGTCACTTGCTCAGTGCAGCATCTACAGTTCCTGAGCACAGGGAGTGACACACAGCTCCTTGCCATGAGAGCACAGCAGTGGCTGCCCAAGCAGGAAGGGATTTAACTGTGGATCCCAGGTTGTCCCACCACGTCTGGGAAAACCTGTCAGTTTGTGAGAGTCTCCACTGAGTGTGCTGTCTTCATCTTTCCTTCGCTTCTTGTTGGTGAGAAACCAAACCAAAACTGCTACTCACACTGCATTCCCCCCAGAAACCTAGCAGAATCCGACAGTTGAACAGGGAGATTTGGCTTTCTGGCCCAAATGAAAAGATTTTGACCTCTGGTCCTTTTTGATGCTGAAACACATGAGGCTTCAACCTTCCTGCATCTCCTGTTAGAATCTCAGTAATGGGCAGGGAAATGGGAACTGGACAAGAGGGAGAGCCCACCTGGTGCTCAGGGTTTGTTTTCTGTACTGCCTGTAACCATGGCATTAGAGCAGCACCACATCAAACACACCTTCCAAAGAGGAAGGGCTCCACTTCCCCTGTCCTTCCCCTGGAACAAAAGCATCATTTTATACATGTTTTGTACTTACTGGTTTTGTTTTTAGAGAACATTTGATATTAAGGAACTGTTGGGACAACGGTATTTTAGACATTTTTCTGAATAAAGGTGAAAGGGATTCAAGCAGCCCAGTTACTTATCTGGGGTTTGGTTTTCAAAGAACCCAAAATCTAACGTGCCTGGACACACAATTTTGATTTGATTCATGCCACCTTAGAGTTCAGATCTGTATTGATCTCACAATGCAGCTCAGCACACAGCCCAGATGAACACAGGCCCTCGGGGGGTTGGGTTCTGCAGCTGTAGCTTCTTTTGCTAAAAAGCTCTAAAGATCACTTTTCTCTGTCCTCCTCAAAAATTTTTTTTCTATTTTTTTTTGTCTAGACACAGGGCAATTCCAACCTTCCCTGTTTTGACAGCTTTCTTGTTTGTTTTGGTCACAGATTAGAGACACACAAAGATTTAGCCCCGTGTCTTTTTTTTCTGCTTGTATTTTAACAGCTCCTCACCTCCATCCAATTAAACTGTTCCTAAAGGTCCAAATGTCCTCAAGCCTCAAGAGCGATTCATCTTTGTTTCTTTCTCAAATTCTCTGACAAGAAACCCTTGTATCTCATCCAAAGAGAGAAAAATTGTGTTTTGCTGTTGATAAAACTATTTTTAAAAAGGTAGTGTTAAGCAGTTTCAAAGAGGCAGTGCCCTTTGGAGCTGTTATTATCCTCTTCCTCCAATTCTTTCATGGAAGTCACAAACCAGAGTGCAACAACCCAAATGTTCCCAAGAGCAGCAAGCTGTCACCTTCTATATATAGCCCAGGTGTCAGAGCTCAACCCCAGCTTTATCTAACAGCCTTAGTGGTACAGAAACAACGCCTGGAAGGCTGGGGATACATTTAATTACAGCAATTTACTCATGGTAAGTTTTGGGAACCAGCTTCAAGTCACCACTGCGTGTGTCGATAAAATCTGCAGAATCTGGGGGAGGCTCTTGCATCCACACTCCTGGGAGCACCCCTGCACAACAAAGAGTACAGATTTCTCTCCTCTCAACTGAAAGACAAATTTTACATCTGAAAGTTTCACAAGTTTTCTTTGGAAGTGCTTGAATAATAAGTGAGTTGGACTGAATTATCCAGGTGACAAATGCCACCTCCATTTCTAGACCCTTCTCAAACCAGATCAGGGCTCAGTGCTGCAATCCCCCAGATTTACTGCCAGGTCATTCAGCCATGCAGGATTTATGGGCCCAAGATACCCAACTCCCCCTGCAAGGCTGCAGTTTGTCCCCTCAGAAGGCACTGTGGGCACTATTCCACAGCTTTGGGCCCTTTGATCCTGTCAAATCCACCCCAAAAGACTCTACCTGCAATGCCACCCTGTCAGTGTAATGAGTGGAAGGTAACACCATAAACCTCACAGGCCTATGAACACTAAATGACATGGTAAAGGCAGTCATTTATCACTTCATCAAACTAATTCTGTCACTAAGTGAAACCTGTAAAACCATTTACAGTATCAAGTCTGCTTCAATTTATATCATTCTGCCATGAAATCGATATGAGACTGTAAATTGTTTTCTCAGATTGAGATACAGACACCTTTATCCCACCTGTTAGCTGAGAGACTCAGACAAGCCAAACAGACTTTTTCCTTTACAAATCCAAGCCAGGAATCCCTGAAAATTAAAATTTAAGACTTAAGCACCGCCTTATAATGGTACAGCACATACAGAGCAGGTATTTTAGGGGGACTGGCAGGACTAATAAAACGTTATTCATATGTATGTTCCTAATCAGGCCTTTATAGCTGAACACATTTAAATTCACTGCTCATGTAACGCAAAGTAATTATTACTAAAATAACATGAAATTCACTGCCTGACTACATCCAAAGCTTTAGAAGCCTTTATTGAAAAGAGTTGAGTAACCATCTTTTTGTATACTTAAAGACAATGGAAGCTAAAGACAATGGAAGAATTTCCTAGTTCTTTACACGATGTGGGAATCCTTCAGTATTGCCACGTGGCTTTGGCAGTTAAAAAAAAATCAGCACAATTCTAAAATAAATATATTTATACTTGGATTTGTCTCTAAAAGGGAGGGAGGCAAAACAACTTCAAGGCAAGCACGAGTGAAGAGAGCTTTTGCTGCCGTCGGGGGTTTAGGAGGCAGGCATCTCCCTAGAAATCAGACCTGAACAGAAGGCTCTCCTGCCACCTCCCCTCCCCGCCCCGCTCCGAGCAGCTGGGACTCAGCCTGCCCTATTCACAGGCAGGCAGCAGCTCTTCAGAACACAAAAAAGGAGGAGGCTTGTAAAGACAACTGCATATAGACACTGGAAATAACTCGCGATGGCCACATTCCTGCCATTGTCACTGCTGCCCGCATTGTGTCACGCCATATGCTTTTTAAATGCACAAACCGCAGTACAGAAGATGCTGGGTCTGGCCCCAGGCTGGAGTCTCCGCACGAGGCCCTGGAGGCACAGGCAGAGCCCCAGAGCCGCGTTTGTTACTGAGCCCTCCCTGCTATTCCAAAGATCCTCCTGCAGCCAGAGCCATTCCGGGTCATTCCTGGGTTTTCCATGCCCTGAGGCAGACATGTATTTTTTTTTTTTTTTTTTTTTCAGCTCCATTATTTCCTGGTGATTTTTTTTTTTAAGTAAATTGAAACCTCGTTTAGCCTAAACAGGAAGAGAAACTACACTATTAGATAGCTATTACACTGAACAATCAAAAATTCAAAATGGTTCACTTACATACCATTTGATACTGAAATACTCTGGTTGGTGTAGCAAATTACATGTGCTCTCTCACTGCAAGAGAAAAATAACATTATTTTGTTTCCTAGAATCCTGTATTGCTGCAGAAACAAACTACATATTTTAGGACTCTAGAAGAAACAGTACCTCTGCATTGCAGGTACTGCTCAGCACAAAGTTGTTACTCGGCAATTTAAAGAACCATTTTCATCAGAAACTGATGTTTTTTACCAAATCTAGAAACACAACTGAACCATGAAAGAATAGTTTTCCAAAATACGTGAGGACAGATCTGCCAGTATTCGAAACTGAGACGGAAGATTGAAGGAGGTGAGAGAAGTTTATTAACACAAGAACAAAGACAGTCCTGAGCCTAATTTATGTGTCACCCCCAGTCTTTATATGCTCCCAACAAAACTGCGAACACTTAAACGCTGGAGAGAGGCCGTCAGGAGGAACAAACGTGACAGCAAACAGAATGGACAGATGGCCCAGATTAAATCATGGGTGTAAATCCTGTGTCCCACTCACCTGGGAGCTGAAAGAATCGAGCCCCAAAACCGAGCTGCTCCAGCCCCAGTGCTCCTCCAAACCAGAGCAGGGGATGCACCCGCCCAGCCCTTCTTCTGCTTCCTACAGCTAAGCAAATTAAAGAATACAGCCTATTAGGGAAGTACATTTGCTGAATTTATCCAGCACCCTGTGCAAAAAGGCCGCAGATTTCCAAGGGAGTCAGCTGGTGACAATAGAAGGGAAAGCAGTAGACCTTACATTAGACAAGCAACAGTCAGGTTTTTGAAAAGGAAGAGCATAGCCAGTAAGTTCTTGGACAGAAGTAGAATTTTTGAAGCAGGCAGTGCAACAGCAACACAAGCAGTTTACTTTAGACCACTGTAACGATTTAATGAGAGCAATAAATTCACTATATCCTGTTTTACTACAGACTGCGGAGTGAGAAGTACACCTTGACAAATCCCGGAATACCAGGAAATTTGAGTCCACCTTTGTATTCGTCTCCGAAACAAATGAAGGGCAAAGCAGTACATCCCTCTAGGGCTGAGGGTGTAGCGGCTGCCCCACCAAACCTTTCACCCGGCTGCAGCAGGTGCTCATTTCCCCTTCCTGCACTACACAGACAGCATTGTCCCCACCCTGGACATCCCTCAGCGACGCCACAGCACCTGCCTCAGGACACAGGGCCTCTAACAACGCGTCCTTCAGCTAAAAAACATTTTCTCACTAAGTGAGCGGCAAGTGTTCTCCTGTTCTGTACTATCCACTGAGGTTAAACACTTCATGTGCTGCCACAGCAGCTTCTGTGTCTGCCACTACAGGAATCCTGGGGAATGAAACCTCAGCACACACACGCTGCTACTGCACACAGCAGCCTGAGGGAGCTCATGTTTTATCAGCAGACACCGAGAGAAATACCCGTGATTAAGAGCTCACTTGCCTCAGTTTCTACCCAGTCTTATGTTACTTTTCCACTTGGAAAGCCTGGAGAAGTTTGGGTTTAGCTTTTTGTTTGTTTGGTATTTTCAGTTGTTTCAGTGAAGCAAAGACAAAGCTGTTACACACTTCGTGCACCACCCCTGACAATAAGGTCCTCTTCCACAGCCGCAGGAAAAGGAGTTCCTGAGCTGTTCATTACCTTGCTCAATACACTGAATAAATTTTTTAAGCTCCTAAGCACTTGTGATCAATTAAACAGTGGAGTTTCTGGAAGTTACACCTACAAGCCTTATCCTCCTTCAAGTCATGTTTATTACTTTGCCAGAAACATGCAACTCATTTCACCAGGTTCTTTCTTGGGTCAGAGGCTTATCAATGCCTTGGGTTCTTTCCACCCTCCTTAGAGACAAAATAACCATCAAGGATCTTAATTCTCAGTAAGCACAGCATCTTTTTTCATCTCTAAATTCATGACAGCTGTTAAGTGGATTAAAACCTGATACATTCAGCAATCTGTTTCCTTTTTCCAGGCAGATCTTACGTTTGCATTCACTGTCGTTGGGCCAACAGCTCTTCAGTATGAATTTTGTCATCACCTTATTTGAAATTCAAGCCACAGAGTTTTCACTTCACATCAAATAATGTCATGGTAAACTCAACAGCCCCAATATATAAGAAGCTGAATAAAGACAAACGGGTGGAAATACTGCCAAAGATAATCCCAGGACACCAGTGACATCTAGGGGCTGCTGAGGTGGGAAAAACTCGGACAAAGGCCGCTCCCAACAGCCCTGCAGTGCCAGCCCGTGGCTCTGGGTGTTGACAGAAGACACCTCACCAAGGAGGAGTACACGGATACCTGAAGCCACGTTTAACTCGTACTCTTACTACATTTACAACTGAAAAAAAAAAATATCAAAAGCAGAAATTCATGTGAACGATTACCTGGTAGTTTATCTCATCAGCAGCACCTCAGTGCTCCCAAGGTTCTTGTTACCAGAACTTGCATCTAAATGCCAGCAGCTCTGCAGTGGCACAGGGACCCCCTTCAGGCGGGTGACACTCAGGTTTGGAGTTCTGTCAAAGCTCCATCAACACATCTCTCCTCTGCATGTTCACCTGAGGTGCTGCTAGCACAGAAGTGTTTTCAGACAGACAGAGCTGCACACAAATTAAGGCTTAATGCAGAGGACTGCAAAGGGGCTTGGATGACGTATTCAACAAGCAAGTTTTAAAATGCAGGTCTTGGCAATTAAGTACACACCACCACCCTTCTGCCCACGGTGTGAATGCAACTCAGCTGTGTGCTGTACTGTCCTGTGGTACCAAACACCTGGATTGTGCAGCTTTCAGAAGTATCTGGGTCCTTTATGACCAAATCAGGGCTTGTACTAGCTTGCTCTGTTTAAAAAATTCCACAAACATCTCAAAAAACAGCCACAGAAAAAAAGAGTTAATGAAGGTGTCACAATCTGAGTCCCTTCTGAACAGGAGGAGTCCAAGCCCTGAGCTCCAGCACTGCTCCACTCACCAGAGAATTAAACACCAACAGAGAAGCACTCCAGCTTGAAAAGTTTTAGCAGTCTTCAAAGACAACACCTCACACCTCGAGAGAACGCTGAAAATCACTGTACAGAGCAAATCCAAGGGGCATAACCGGAATTCTCTGTCCCTAAGCCACCCTTGTAAAAGCTCAGGGGCTGCAGCTGACACTGAACAAGCAAAAAGAACAGCAAAGGTGTCTTCTGGCAGATTTGAACACAGAGCCCAGCTGTATGTGCTCTTCCAGGAAACTTGCACATGATTTCAGAACAACTCCTCAATATAAAGACTGAATCTTCCATGTGACCATTAAACTTAAGAGGTGAGAAAAGCTGGCAGCAATTTAACTCCAGGACAGGAAGCCAGAGTTTGAAATACCAGTTCACGTACCATCAGTAAAGCACATATTCGGAATTCTTACTTGGAGCAGAAGCCTCAAGGAACAAAAAGGCAACTAAAAATATATCTGTTTTATTTACCAGTTTTCTAAAAAGCAAAGTCATAAAAATTAGTCACAAGTGGCAAAACCAAAATATATTGCACAGTGTACAGAAAACATTGTTGACATGTTGACAAAGTGTCATCACAAATAAATCATCTTACAACAGTTTGGAAAAATTACAGCTTCAGAATCTTATCTATAAATGGAGGCATGTAGATTTAAAGTTACAGGAAAATATTTTAATACCACCCTGTAAATGCAAACACTTTAAGGATGCAAGATTAAGTCCATAAGTAAGCACATCCACAAAATGCTCTAAATATACTTTTCTCTTCCTTCCACTAAGTTATGGTTACAAGATGGTCATTGAAAAGAAATAATAAGAGAAATGAGGACAAATAAAAAAAACACATGGGGGGGGAAACAAAAGCATGCTAAAGCAAAGTTCAAAGTGGTTGAGAATTCTTTGAAAATTATTTGTATAATTATGATGCACTCCTTTTATATAAAGCTTTTATTTTTCCCAAACCCTGGTCCATGTTTGTGTCTCCATGTAAAAATGAAATATATTCCATATGTTGCTATAGCTGCACTGTTCCATTTATGATTAAAACATTTAATACATCGGACGTGAACACCAACACTGGAAAATTTCTCATTCACTTTGTATTTACAAATATTTACGTTTGACCTTGCTCCACTGTTAAAGACAGGCATCAGATCTTGCTGGGTAGTGCTTCACACTACATTTAAGATATTTATTTGTTAAAATTGTGATTCTGCTTGTTTCACAAGTTGACATGCTTTCCTACCAGCAGAACCTGTCTCCAGTGCAAATTTTCCAATTAATAACTAATTACTTGAAACAAATGATTTCTTCCGCTAAGCGAATAGCAGTCACTTTTGCGTGTTTTTGGTGTCAGATCTAACTTCCTATCCTCCCTCTGTATACAAAGAGAAATATTTGTATAGAATGAAAATAACCTTAAATTTCCGTGAATAGAAACGTTATCCTAATAGAAAAGGAAATGCTTCCCATGAAAAATATTTTAAGACAAACATATCAAAGTTAATTGAATTAACTTTCGTCATTTTTCACCCCAAGACTTACAGCTGACATCTAGCAATACAGCAACTAAATGTCCTTTAACTAACCAACATATTAAAAGTTGTTCTCTCGTGTTCTCTTCCCACATCCAACAGACACAAACAGCACAAGGACATAAAGCACACATATTCAAGTCAATACAGTCTCAGAGGCATTAAAATGAAGTCTTCGACAGCAAAGGATTCCAGCCACGCTAAATTGGAGATTACGTAAATCAAATAGAGTGAGTCAACACTATTCTCAAAATCACTTCTTTTTTATAAGAACCATCTTTGATTGGCAAGACACAGCTAATCCTCCCTTGCCACATACAAATTTGATGTTTGTTTAGCCACATTGGAAAAACTGATGGCCAACCTCCTGACAGAACAAGTCAGAAATAAAGGTTAAAAGTTACCCCAAGCTCTAACAGCCACTGGAGCAGGGCCAGTCGTCCTCTGTGGTCTGAAGTTTTTAAAATCTTTAAGCATAAGGATTTCTTGAGTATAAATTCTCAGAAATTATGCTTCAAGGTAATAGCCAGTTCATAGTTTTGCAGTGTCCATTTAAATAAAAGCCTACAAAGCTGTCAGCACTCCTCCACACTTACACATCAACATGAACTTTAACCCCAGAGCATCTTACAAAATTAGCTCAACATCCCTCTTAGACTAAAAAAGTTCCTACATTCAAAACTAGAGGAGACAAACAAAGAGGATGGGATCAACTGGTATGAGAAGGGCAAGTGTGAATTGATTTCCTTGAAGGTTATTTCTTCTACTATGCTGGACCACTTCAAATATTAAGAACAATGCTAAAGAGCCACTAAGCAAAATTGCTCAACAATTTATAATGCTGAACCATCACCAAAAGGAGATTTGAAGAACCGTATGTACGTGAGGAGATTTTCAGCACTTCTTAACCCACTCTACAAAAAACAGTAGGCATCAATGAAAAGTTTCTATAGTTTATAAAGAAATATTTGAGGCATGTAAGTGCAAAATGAGTCTTTTAAAGAAAAGCTATACCATCTTCAACAATGTCCTTACTGGGAAGAGATTGCCACCATTTAAAAAGAGATTCATTCACAAATGACTCTTCTAGAGCAAGAGAAACACATTTTCTTTTATGAACTGGGTTCATCCTGCTGGATAAAAGATTAAAACCTTTATGAATCCTTCACTGTCGTTTTGAAGCAATTTTCAAAACAACAGGCTCAAAGGCTATGTTTGTTCTTCACTGACTTGATTCAGGGAAACCAAATTGTTTTCTCCACTATCTTCAATCATTTCATTAAGGTCCATTTCATGGATTTCTTCATCATATGATGTATAAAAATTGCTCTGGATATTGTCCTCACAAAAAATACATTCCTAAAAAGAAAAAAAGAATTGGAGCACTCGTAAGTAAAATGAAATAAAAAGCTTTCCAAGCACCAGTCCACCTGCATGCAATCCTTGATTCCAAGAGAACCCCTTTCCACCTGGGCTGTAGCTACCAGATCTATTTTACTCCTCATCTTTTCCACACACCATGATTTTTATAAAGTGCAGTAACTCAGTGAAAGACTTGAGAACTCTACTGGAAGTAGCTGTGCCACAGATCACTAGCTGTGTGCTTGTAGGATCAGTGCTGCAGTAACATCAACAGCACTATTAGGATTCCACTGCAATTCCTTCACACTGATTTTTGAAACACTCATGTGCAAACAAAGCCTCTGTGTTTGACAGCTTTTGTGCAAAACCCACAAATGACAGAAAGCTTAGGGAAAATACAATCAGGTATTTGTGTGTGAATAAGTAAAATACATAGATAACAAATAAAATTGCATGGACGCTTTGTTTTGTTGGGTTTTTTTCTCTTTTTTCCTTTCAACCCATAAAACTACTTAGAGGAATCATGATCCTGAGTGAGAAGTCTGATAAAGAAAAGGATCAGTATATTGCCATTCATTTTGTACTCTGAAAACAGTGGGCACCCATTTCTGCACACACAGCAGAGATTTTTACGTAGTGAAGTCTTTGCTGTGTTGCTGAAGCATTTCCAACAGAGACACGGAAATTCAGAAAGAGGAAGGAAATTTCTTATATTGTATTCATGAGTATTTTAATTTCCTCCATTGGAGAGAAGATTTATGCTAAATTGAATCAAGCTAGAAACCACTGCATGAAAGTTTGAATTTTTTTCCTATGCATAATTGACCAAGCTTTCATAGCAACAGGAAAGGAAGAGTCTAACATAGGCAGCTAATAATTTAAGCACTATTGTACATGCAAAAGTAATTAACTCATTAAACTTACAGAATTAGCAACAGTTTTTGGCAGTCCACCTTGCTGGATCCATGGATGAACTTCAATAAGCTCTCTTTTTTGTTCTTCTGTGAATTTTGGCTGTAGTTTCTGCATTTGCTTTAATTTCTGCTTATCTTCTTTTAAAACTGTTTCCAAATCCCTAAAATAAAATGCATTTAGAAATTGAGCTTCAGCAGTTTCTGGGCTTCATGCCTGTGTGAGGTTACACAGTCAAATACTAACATTTTTAAAGACTATTTCTGTTCTAGAGCGTTACGCTTAGAAATCTTATACTGGAAGAAAATGAAATGTGATTACTCCAGCTGCTCACTGCATTTGCAGACATCTCTGCTGGCTCACTGTCTTTTCAAATCCCATCAGTGAGAACAGTTTTCTTACAGCCATTCAGGCAGCACCACCAGTGAAACCAGCAAAACAGCAGATCCCTCTGCTGCTGCTGCAGTTCCAAGCTCCCCCCTTCAGTGGGAGGACAACCCAAAGCAGACACTCAGTGCACAGGAGACAAAGCAGGAGTAGTAAGATGTGCTTAAGAAGGTCACCAAGAATGAACTAAACTTTAGAAAACAGCTCTATTTCAGCAGCCAAAATTCTCTCTCCCTCCAAATGCCCTACCTCCATCCAGGAACTTACAGAAACCCATGCCACAGCAACATTTATGAGCTGTATCCCTTTATAAAAGACAACAATAGAAAGCAAGTTCCAAGAAACCCAACATAATTTCTATTCCTTACAGGGTACCTAAGAACAGGTTGGATTTACACTTCACTTCTTGGGCATCACACTCTGACAATGAGCTTCACTCTTCTTACCAAAATATCCTGTTCTTTGGCAGGCTTTGCTGCTTTCATGGGACACTGGAATTCCCACCTATGGCTGTCAACACTTCAGACTACAAAAACTGAGAAACGTCAAAGTATTTTTAAACCTAGGGAAAAAAAGCTAAAGTTCTTACAATGTATTCTTTACTCTCCCCATCATACCTGTGCTTCTGTATTTTGAAATCTTTCAAAGGCTTGTCTATGCTGAAACTTCCTATTCTTCTCAAAACATCATTCACTGCTCCCAAGAAATATAAACAAGTAGGTTGAAAAAAAAAAATCCACAGACTTGTCACCCATTCTTTGCCTGTATCAGCTCTTTGCTTCTGAAATAGTGACCTTTTTATTTTTAAAAAAAAAGTTTATTTTATTAGAGGCCTTATGACTTTTACCTTCTACTTCCTTGTCCTAATTTATGAAGAATGAACATATGGAAGTTGACAACTCAGAAAAAAAATCCAAGTTCCCAGAGCAGCATTCCACTGGATGTGGCATCTCAAGGACAACAGGAGATCTACGAGGCCAGACCATGCCTAGCTCTAAGCACATTCACCAGGGATTTCTGGGCAAGTAGTTACAAATCACTAACTATGGAACAGCCTCCAAAAAATACACCACAGTTCATTTCAATTCAGGAAATTGACCTAAAAATACAGCCAAGCCTAATTAAACAATTTTTCTTTCTTGAGAAGTTCTTGTGTAGTATACAAAACATATAAAAGGACGCTGAACTAAACGTTAAAACCAGTTTATTTCTGCTGAGACAGAGATTCCTATACATCTTTCCTCCTGTACATTCTCCTTCCCCTAAATACAGAAGGTGTGAAGGGCTGTGCCACGGGAATTACCGTGAGGGGATCTGATAAGTCATCATCACTGTGTCATCTGTGTTAGCCATCAGCAGCCAGATGGGATCCTGAAGCACGTATTTGATGAAGTGCTCACTTTCTTCCATTTCTGTCTTCATTTTGGTTTTATGGTGATTCTCTGAGGAATCAATGCTCCCAAAGTATTTGCTGGTGTGACTAGTTTCACTGCTACCTGTAAAAAGAGATGAAACATTTCATTATAAATTGTCCAGTACATGGATTATCTGAATGTTTTTGAGTGTAGAGAAGATTAAAGAGAACTGAATGTATAAATACAACCACTACTCTACTACTTCTTTTTAAACAGAGGGAACTTCCACCCTCGAGTAACTGCATTAATCTTTTAAAAGCTCAAATTCTTAAGTAAAATCTCCATTAAATTTCAACAGAATAATTAGCTGACTTTAATTTAAAAGTTTTAAATGAACATGAAGAAGTACGGTCTTTTTATTATTCCCTTATACTTGCATAGTATCTTAGTGCCTGTTTACACACACTTAGAAAAGGTTCTATTCTGTAAATCAAGCACAATAGAAAAACATTTGTGTAATGCAATCAGAAAGAAATCAAGAATCAACTATGCAACAAGGAGTAAAGACAAAGCTTTTCACTTGCTGTTCATGGTGTTTGCAATACCTCAAACTCTTCTGCAATGCCAGGAGGGCTCTGGCTGCCTGAGTTACCTGTTCTGCTCCCTGACATGCCACAGCCATTGGACCCAGAGCCCAGGGACTCAGCAGCTGCAGACACACCACTCCCTGAAGAGGCTGAGCCAGTGCCTGAACATGCATCCTCCTGCAATAAAATGTCAAGCAGGACACTGGACATAGAGAGTTCATCGCTGTTTTGAGCGTCCATTGGAGATTCAGCCTAGTGAGAAGGAGAAAAAATAAAATTAAAAAAGCCTAACACCAAAAATCAAAGCTATTTATTACTAAATGTAATAGCTTTGTTACTTTAAATTACTAAATTCTCAGAAATTATGCTTCAAGGTAATAGCCAGTTCATAGTTTTGCAGTGTCCATTTAAATAAAAGCCTACAAAGCTGTCAGCACTCCTCCACACTTACACATCAACATGAACTTTAACCCCAGAGCATCTTACAAAATTAGCTCAACATCCCTCTTAGACTAAAAAAGTTCCTACATTCAAAGCTAGAGGAGACAAACAAAGAAGATGGGATCAATTGGTATGAGAAGGGCATATGAGACAGGCTTTATCTATGAATTCATTTATCACTAAATGTAACAGCTGTATTGCTAATCATGTAAACGACCAGTAATAAATCCATTTCACTCCAAATTCAAATGTTTACATAATTATTCAAAGACAGTCACCAACAACATACACCAAGGAATAACGAAGTGGACTGACAGGCAGGCAGGGGGTCCTTCAGTAAGACCAACTGAATTTCTCATAGTTTCATAAGAAAGTAAGACACATATTTCCTGTTCACTTTTGACAGCACCTACTGTCCTGGACAGGTCAGATTTCACCCAAGCCACTCACAACACACTAGCAATTGCTCCTACTATAATCTACCTCAAAGGATTTGCATCAACATCCCTCACTGTTCCATCTCCTTGAGATGAGAAAGAAGAGTAGCATTGAGAGTAGTAAGAAAATGTTCCCAGGTGCTTCCCAGGCTAGATTACTTATTTGTATATTTTTAAGGGAAGGAGCATTAACTACACTAATTTTTAACCTAATCAAAACTTGACTGCAAATCAGTTTAAAGATTAAATATTAGAAACTAAGGTTCACAGAACTTAGCAAAACATGTACTAATGGAAAGAATTGACTAAAGTCATTTTACCCTGAACATATTCCTGAATAATGGAAGGAGGCAGCAAAAAAAGACATAGGATGCAGCTCCATCCCATCAGCATTTATAACAATACTCTATGGTGCCTTTAGAATGCACAAATAATAGTTCACATATTTCTGCCATGGAAACCTTTACAGACATACTACTCCATCTCAAGCCATTTTTTAGAATGATTTATCAAATTGAAATGAGCCAGGAAATAAAAAAAAACCCTAAAGTTATCAAATAGGTTCAGCATAGTTTTAATGCAACAATCAGAACAAAAAGGTGTGGTCTACAAGAAATGATGAATTCTTCATTTACTGAGGATGTTTGTTTGTAAACAGAGACGTGATTTTAATTTAAATCCGCTTCTTTCAGACCACTTACAGATTGTTTTTCCCATGCACACAAATTCACTGGAACAAAAGTTCTTGCTAAAAATAAAGCACCTGCATTATTTTACAGCTTATTTCAGTGATTTTCAATGGGCTTATCCATATTCTTATTTTCTTCAATGAAATGGAACAAAACTCTTTCAGGACATATTTCCAAGCTTCCTAGCGTAACTTGAGAAGAATGATGAGGTAGATTTAATTTTTAAAGGTTGAAACTACTCTTATGTTTGGACTTCACGTTTTATTCAGTTTGCTGAAGTTTGAATTTACCAACTACACTTTTGAGTCCAGCTCCTGGCGTTATGTAACTTCTGTCTATTGTTAACAGACAGGTCCTGGAAGTGAAAGGACTGTAAATGATGCAGCAGAGCCAGGAGAAGGGGGATGTGATCCAGACTTACAGGTAAGGATTCCTTCCCGCTGCCGTTATCCGATGTCCTGATCTTGCCTATGGCTCCTTCCTCACCCAAAGCTCCGTGCAAACCCGCAGGAGCTCCACTCTCTGCAGCTTTTGTGGTTTCTTCCAGCTGTAGAAGATTCAGAGGAGAGCTGCACCTCGACTGGAACAGAGGTGGTGAAGCCTGGTCCTGAGGACCCAGCGACTGTGGAGTGCAGGAACGGGAGGGGTCGTTGTGTGGCTCTGCCACAGGAGCCTTTTCAGTCTCTGCTGGGGGGTTGTACTGGAATGGCTGTGCCGGGAAAAACGCCTGCTGTGGGAAGGGGCTGGGTGTGGCAAAGGGGGGCTGTGGTGGGAACACTGTCTGTGAGGAGAAGGCAGGATGGGCAGGGAAGTTGGGCTGGCTGGGGTAGAGCGGCTGAGGTAAGTTATTGTTCATCTCTGGGTACATGTAGTTGGGGAGCACAAGAGCCACCACGGGGGTCATGAAGGGTGGAGAGAACTGGGATGGCTGCATGGGGCAAGTGTTTCCAGAGTCTGGCAAGTGATTAAAACCAGAGAGTGAAGTTTCAGGAGCCGGCGGCACCGTCCCTGCTGCTGGAAAAACAGGAAGGGAATACGCAGGCATGACAGTGGGGAAGGACACTGCTGAGTAGCTGGCTTGGGAAGTCTCTGATGGTGACCAGGCTGTGGCATTTAAACCTTGGAGGGGGAACCTGTGGGGGAATTTAGCTCCAGAAGTTGTGCTGTCTGAAGATTCCTGTGGTTTAATGCGCTTTGATTTTCTGTTCTTTCCACTTTTCTTCCAAGGCTGATCCATTCCAGACGTGGCGTTTCTTTGTCCGCGGCCACCTGCAAAAGGAAAAGTTGTAAGAAAGGTTATAAAAATATAGCTATACAGGGCCTGTGTAACTATTTAAATTAAAAAAATAAAGATAAAAATCTGAAAAAAATAATGCTTAGCAGTGTCTGACTTCTGTTCCAAGTAAAGGCAAGACTGAAATGAGAATAAAGACAGATCATATCAAACACTTCTGAAAATGCCATCCCAGAGCTCCTAGGCCTAATAAACAAAACAATCTCACTATTACTGCTAGTCTCTGCCATTTCCATCCTGCTGATCACATTATTACCTTAAAGGCAACAAGACAATTATCAGATTGTCTCACCAATTACACAACAGTGGAATGGGGGAAACTGGAAAACAGAGGAGCTGAAAACAAAACAAAACCAAGAATCTGAACAAAAGACAGATGGCAAGACAGAAGGAAAAGAAAAGCAAGGGAATACAAGCACAGATACAGTAAAGCAAACATCCCAGAGCAGAATTTTTTGTCCCTTGAAAGCAGATGCATGACAGTAATAGTAGAGAGAACAGACAAAAACCAAAACATTAGTTACTAAAATGTCCATTATGACACTAAATGTAATATTCCACTTTAAATCTTCTAGCAAGATCTATCAGAAAATTTTTGGGTTTTGAAAATAGCATGCAACTGTTCACACTGGCCCCACAAAACAAAAATGGAAATGCCCTCCCAACAGGATTTACTTTCTATATAAATACAATACTTTCTATATAAATATTTATTTATATAAATATATAAATAAAGTATTATTGTGAAAACTAGTGCCATACCACGTTCAGCAGGCCGTCCTTTTGGTTTGTCTTGTAGGTAGTAATTGCACTGTGATTGAAAAATATTAAATCTCTTGATTTCTTTGAACTTATTCAAGAAGCTCTGCTCCTCTTTCTGTGTATGCACTGCAAGGACCTCCTTTGTAAGTCCCAGTTTTTTAAACGGCTCCTTCTCTTGATTTACGTGTGCAGAGCTGGATGGAGGGGCAAGAAGTTGGCCATCTATGATTTCTGCTCCACTTGGACCATCTTCTATCATTTCTACAGGAACAGAAGGCAAAATACTCAAGATGAAGCGAAGAAAGCCCCGTACATACATTTTTAAGGTATTACAATAATAATTTTTCTGCAAGTTTAAGATTACACATTCCATGCCTATTTATTCCATTTCCTAAGACCATCTTGGCTGTAAGAAAATGTAAGTCACGAGCAGACATCAGCTATTCACATGTCTGAAATTTGAACTTGCTAGCACTTGCCATCTTGAAGAAAAGCTATTAGCAAAAGTCTTACCTAATTCAGGTTGAGTTTTTTTGTCTCCAACGTGAACAATGGTGCTACTGTAGCTGCACTGACTGGTGAGAGACACAACACTTTCAGGCTTGCCAGGTAAAGCCAGTGATGTCAAGTGAGCACCAACCACTGGGGGACCACTTGATTTACCAGATGCCTTCAACACAGCAGGATCTGTTAAAAGAAATAAAGCTGCAGCTCACTGAACATGAACAAGAGCAAATTCAAGTTACAAGCTGCTAGGGCTGCAGAACAGTAAAGGCCAAACTGTGCTTGACAAGACAAAAAAGTGAATTTTTTCCTTTATAAATTCCAGGAATTGAATGAGTGTAGAGCAACAAATGCAATCCTCTAAGCCCATATACAGCCAAACCAAACCTTTTTAGTGAAGAATATTTTCCTCTTTTTCTGGTCTTCACTCTTCTTTCATGGCACAATTTTGGAAGAAATTTTCTGGCCTCTATCAGCCCAAGAATAAGTTGCCTCCAGCTCCCACAGTGTTGTACACTGATTTTTTTCCATTAGCTGGTTACACTAAGAGCTTTGTTTTGAGCATCCAGCCATTTAAAATTCTCTACCCTGAAAACTACACACAGTAATCCAGCAGAGGTCAGAGCAGTGCCTCACAAAACAGCATTAAAACATTTCTCCTCTCATAGGAATACTTCCATAACACATATTTAAGATCTAAAGTTTGCCTTTTTCCTGACTGGTGACTATATCTGTCTCAGACATCAGTGCAACAAAGAGCTGGTGACCCACATCTCCTGCCAACCAGGACCACAGAGACTCCAAATTACAGCATTTCAATCCCTTCTGCAGGGCTCTTTGTTCCTGGTCTACTGATACCTTCTAATTTGACTCTAAAAGCTGCATTAGAACTGCTTTTAGAAGCTCATCAAATAGCCAAGACCATTCCCACAACCAATTTTTGAGAAACTCCACTGGACACTTTCCCTTCAGCCTCCTATAATGACAAGGTAGAATGAGCAAATCTCTCATTTGCATGCAGTTCTTTACCAATCTCAAAGTCCTTGCACTAACCAGTTATATTCTTCATTTAGCTCCCCATCCAGACAAGGGACTATGTCAAATGTTACCTCTAAGACCAAAAAAATTAACTGATTTGTTTCTGTCTGCAGCACTTTTTAGACAGCTTGCATCAGTAATCCCCAGCTTTTTGCCTTCATGGATGAATATTGGATTCTAACATCTTACAAAACACAGAGCAATCCAATGCTGCATTTTACCTTCCTTTTTTTTAAGTAGAAATGTAATATACATATTTTTGTTGCAATTAATTAGCTGCTAGGTTCTTCAGCTGATTGTTCTTACAAGTCCTAACTGTCAAACAAACTTCCTACATTTGATAACGATTCAAGTCCTGAACTTCAAAATCCTACCGTATTTTGCACAGTACAATCTAGTTTATTTGATCTACAATCCAGATGTGCAATCAGCTACTCAGTATTTTAATGGTAAGGAAGATATTAATGATAAAAGTAAAATCACCAACATCAAACACTGAGAAAGCAGCTATGAGGTCATGCCCAAGATACACTTGTCATTATTCCACAAGAAGCAGCATCCAACTGCCTGCCAGCAAAACTCAGCCATGGAAAAGCTGTGATATAGTTACCTCCCAATGGCTGGATGGAATCATCAGCTGCTTTTTGTTCATGAACTCCAGGACTCAGTGATGCAACACTTGTTGAAGGTTCACATTTTCTTTTTGTTGTACCAGGCACGTTACAGCTCTCCAAGTACCTAAAATACAATGATTTAGCAATATTAGACATGCTAGTGCTGTGTCCAGAGGTCAAGAGTATTTTACTCCCTGGTTGCTCACCTGATGACACTGTCCAAACAGCTGATCTGCTGATAGGAATACACAGGTTGCTCTTTCCAAGCCAGCTCTTCAGTAGGCACATTTTTTGGAGCAGCTGTTCCAGCAGTATCCTTCCCCCCTACACTTTTCACCTGACCAGCAGCAGTATTCTGTTTTTCTGTGAAAAGAGATACTGCTATTAGGCAATTAAGACAGTAAATCCTTACAAACTCCCCTAAAAGCAACAGTAGTAAAGGTTTTTTGTTTCTACATATTTAGCAGGTCACAAATTAAGCATTGTAATGCACTAATAAATGAGTATTGTGTAAATATTCTCCTGTCCTCATGGGTTCTTGGAGTTATAAAGTTTAATTAGATTGCATATGGATCCAATAGGAATAGACACTATGGCTGCAAGAGAATATATATCATTAGGGTTGAAACACACTCATGGTGAGGACAGCTCTAGTGCCCACTTAAATTATTTCAAGAGAGCAGCTTTAGGCCATGCCTTAACTGTGTTACAGCACTTTTAATTCAATCCAGCCAAACACAGTATTTTCCTGGGCACAGTAGAGAGACACAAGACAATATAATTTCAATTGATAAAATGCTGTCTTTATGCATTGATTGGAACTCAGCTAGGAAAAACTCCTGCTGCCCTATTATCCAAGGCACCAGCACAAGAGACTAGCAACTGCTAATGTCTTACCTGCAAAAGACTCTTTCTTATAGTCCAGTTTTGCTTTACTGTCAGTGAAAATACGCTGTCCTTTATTCTTGACCTTGCGGGCATATTGACAAACCTCCTGAAAGCAGTTTGGGACAACAGTTACTTCAAAATTTTGACATAAAATGTGTATTACAAAATTTTGACATTAAACATTATGTGTAGTGATTCTTCAGTAGACTAAATCTAACTTCAGTTAATCTCTATCTTGCAATTAGTTTGATTACAGGAGAAATACGTATATTTACAGTTTTATTGGGCAGCTGCAAAAATTTGGAAATGGAAAGAGAAGAAATTGCAAGCATGTTTCTTGTGAACAATTACTCTGTATTTTGTTTACTCTGTTTGAGTAACTTGGACAGGAAAATAGAAAATATACATTAAAAAGATGACTTCAGAAAAAAACCAAGCCTGTCACTTGGTAAAAAAAAACTAGAAGTCTAACCAAGCACTGACAGGATGTTATAGAACTGGACTGTAACAGCCTTCACTGTCCGTGGAAATAGTGAAGGAATGCCAGGCATCTATTTCCCTGTTAAGTAAGGAATCCTGCTTTTCTACCAGTGCTTAAGAAATGAAAGCCAGGAAAGTGACCACCTTGGCAAGAGTCTGCAAAATCTGATCACAGAAGCAAAAATCAGACTTGGCAGAATTAGCCTACAAGGAATACAACTTACCCAGGAAAATTTTTGCCTTTCAGAATTAAACACATAGTAAAGTTCTAAGCACAAACTAGAAAATTGTTGTATTCCATTCAATTTATTTCATTCTATATAAATGCTGTAATTTTGCCACAATAAAAGTGATCAGGGTCAAGCTATCCCTTGGTTATGCAGGTATTACTGCATTTAATCTTCTTACTTTCATTTGGGAAAACAGTAATTACTGACTTTCCCCTCCCAAAAGAAACTGCTTTCACATATCTAGCTGTTTTTCCAAGAAACACAGCATATACCATGTAACAGACATTAGATTAAGTAAACACACTGTACAGGTTTATATTCTTTATAACACTGAATTTCATGTCTATCACTGTGCTTCAGTACCCTGAGGTTTCATCTACACCAGAAATGTTTATTCCCTCAGAAAAGAGGGTTTTCCTATATTAAACAAAAAGAGAAAGATAGCATTTTCTTTATACTTTCTCCTATTTCTAATTTGAAAATGTTATTCTGAAAGTTAAAAATCCCCACTTCAACTAGTTTGTTTTGTGCCACATACTTGAATCAGAAAAATTCAAAACCTACTGGTTTATCCTTTTGAGCGTCCTCATTATTATTTCCTGTGCTGTCACTGGAGGATGCCACACTCATCAAGTGCTCATGTGAACCATTGCTACCCAGACTTCCATAGCCACTGGATCCACTGTTATGTACAGGCTGTTAAAACAACATTGAAAAAAAAAAAAAAAATATATATATGTAATGCATACACAGAATCCCCCCTAAGGACACCAATAGCTCCATGTCAGGAAAAGAGATTTTATTTTACACTCTTTTTTTTTTGTTGCTTGGCGGTTTTTGTTTTGTTTTGGTTTTGTTTTTGTTTGTCTGGAGGACTCCATAACAACATGAAACTCTTAAGATATCAACTGGAGCTTTAACATACTTCAGTAACGCCTTGTCTGATAATCATGAGTGCAAGGAATTCCCAGGATTGTGGCCAAAAATTCCAGTACAGTAGAAGAAGCAAAAGAAAACGTCACACCATGACAAACAGCCTCAGCAGGAAATGAACAGGGGAAGAGCAAAGCACTTGCTGTACCTGCAGTAAGAGCCGATAGATCTGCTCAGTGATCTCCTGAACACTGGGGTGAAGGATTCTGTCCTCTGTGTAGTTGGGAGCAGCAAAGACATCTTCATTTAAGGGACCCCTGCGCAAACCAAACATACAACAGCTCACTGCAAATGCAAGTGTTTCAACCACAGAGAGACCACAGTTGCAATTTACCACCTATGTATCCAATACAGAATCTACTGTTTATTCTGTTTCCTCCTCTTAAGGATCTCTATGTAAATCTGAGGGAAGGGAAAACAAAAATGTATTGACTTACGTCCTAACTTTGTGTCTTCCAATAATAAAGGAAACTTTTCGACTCCAAGGGTTGATGAAACTGGACCAGCTGGTGTCCATGGTGATATAATCTCCATTCCTAGTGCAAAACCTGATTGGTGAATAGTCAAAAGGCTGCCCTCCATACTGAAGAACTGCAATAAAGGATTCAAACAGAAATTTCAGGTTAATATTTGCACAAGTCTACGTAACGATTCAGGATTTTACGACGAACTGTACGTTCATGGAGGGAATGGACATTCAATGTACTTCTTCTTCATGGAGGAAGACTCCACTTGAGGGAACGAATACTGGGTACATTGATACATTCAGAAATACTGAGCTACCAGAACAAGCAGATCTTCGTGATTTACTGGACCATGGTCAAGAAAATCACCTTTAGACTACAACAAGCTAAAGAAAGCTGAAGAAGCAGCTTTACAAACTTTGCCAGAATGGCTCTTATTTTCTTCTCTATGAATTAAGAAAGACTATCATGTCAGATTTGACAACTTCTATCACACCATTCTCAGGAAAATTTTCTTTATGTATGAATATTTATTTACAGTCAAATTGTTTACAATAGGTATGTATGCTTCATAGAAAGTACAAATCTGACTGATTTCTCATTTTCACGGATTTGCATTAAGAATCAAGTTGTGCAGTAAAAGATTCAGTTTTGTGGAAAAAAAAATCAAAGTCACAATTGTTTTTCTCTTACTACTTGTTGAGGTCTTTGTAGTCCTTATTATTAAGTTCTAGAGAAAAATTTACATTTCTGTCACAGTAAGGGGTTACATACTTTTTTTGTGAATTGCTAGCATTAAGGGTCTGTCATTTGGGTGAAGATGCACCAAGACTGGTGTTCCTATTAAATCCTGAGGTAGGTATCCCAACAGAGGTACTGCTCTGGAAAAGGAAAGACAAAGAAAACATAATAAAAATCAAGTAGAATAAATGTATATTTCATGTTTAAAATGTTTTCACTTTAAGCTTTCTTTGCTGCTTTTCCTGTGAAGAGAATTAATAATTTTAAATTTACATTTGGTGAAAAAGCAGTGCCAAGTTAACAACAGTCATACACTTAGGGCAAGGGGGACTTGGTTTGTTTGTGGGGTGGTGGTTAGACCAAATCAAGGAGTCTGCTACAGCAGTTCTGTCTTTTCTTTCTGCCTAACTTTAGAGGATAAATACTTACCCTAATTTTAAAAGAGCATTAATAAAGTTTAATCTTATAAAACTCTCATGAAGGTAAATAGTACTGCAATCCCTTGGCTGGGAGCCATGGCTAAGGATCACAGGATTACCACAGCTGAACTAGCACCAGGGGAGCTGACCAGCACTCAAGACAACTTTCTCACAGGCAGGTGAAGAGTTCAACTCAGAGAGCTTCATGGGAGCAAGCTTATTAACTAGAGAATTACAAGCAATGGTACTGAATTCCTGCACGTTACCCATGCCCACTTCTAGTGATGCGAAAAACTAATGCATGTGACAAAATATTTTTTAGTGATCATTTCAAGCATTTGCATTAAGGATAAAGAGAGAAAGTTCACAAATATCACTTTGCACCTTACCCTGAAGGTTAACCACTGAAAATGTGTTTTGGAAAAAAAATGTACTAAGTCAACACTGCTCAGTGATGTTTAAGTTGCCAGATGCCAACAAGCTATCTTGTCAGCTCAAAATGCTGTACATCTTCCCCCAGCCCCACTCACTGCCAAAGGCCCAGGGGCAGGGAGATATCTGAGTATCTGAACAGCTTTCATGAAGAACTCAGCCCCAGTGCACCAGACAGGGGATCTGTATCATGGAGGAACTCAAAAGCATTATGCAGCAAATGCCTTCAACACTGCACTTCCAACAACCCACTGGAATTACATCAGTTCCCCAAAACATCAAATGTACCCTTCCAGCAAAGAGGCTGAGAGGGGAAAGGGGACAGCAACTAATGCCTTATTAGCAAAGCAATTAGTTTAATAATGAGTTTTAAAAGCTTGTAGATGAACTAAAGCAGCAGAGCAGAAACTGGCATGGAACTCATACCAAATCAGATCACTTTGACACATTGACATTTAGAAGTGCTGCCAAGTTCAAAGCACAAGAGAAAAGTTGTGCTGCTAGAGGACTTTAAAATCTCAGTCAACTCCAAACAGCTTCAGCCAGGACTTCATCAAATAACACCATAAGAAGGTTTTGTTCAGCACTGTTCTGGTTCTTTGCCACCTGCTTTATGGAAGTCAGGGATCTAGAATGTAAGACTGAGCTGGCCTTGCCTGCTCTGATGAAAAGGAAACTAAAAGATGATCCAGGAGCTTCCCACACTGCTGGAAAGAGGAGTTACAAAAATGGAGTTTTGATGGTGCCAGACAATAAAACTACGGGCAGCAATCCCAGACTGAAGTCTGGAAAGCTGATGCTGGATGTTAGGAAAAGGTTTTTAACAGAGCAGTGCAACACAGGAAGTTTCCCATACAGATTGTGTAATCTCTGTCTCTGAAGGTTTTCAAGCATTATTGAGATAAGGCCACAGCTGACCTTAGCCAGGACTGGGCAAGGTTTCATCACAAGCAAAAGGATGGAACCAAGAGCTCCAGCAGTCCCTTCCAGCCAGCCCTTCTGTGCCCATATAACTCTGTATTTGAGAATGATGTCTTGGCATCATTATGCTTCCTCACAATGAGTAACTCATAAAAATTCAGAGGTTAAGTTAATAAATTAATTTTATGAATGCAAATACACGTGTGGCATAGGAATAGCTGATGAGGAGATGCTGCCAAGTTTAGTTTGTGTTAGACAGAATGACATTTAAAGTGTCAAAAAACATGTAAGAAGTCTCTTTATATTATTATTTTAAGTTACATACAAAACTGCTTGAAATTAATTCAGAAAGATCAATCCACTGTGAACTACTTACACCCATTATATGCATGAAGTATCAAATATTAAGACAAATACATATAGGAATGATGCATTTAATTTCAAGAAAATATTTATTTTTACTTAACATACTCTGTGCAGAGATCCACCTGCAGAGTTCAGACAAATATGCATTTTTTCAACCCATGAACACATACTGATTTCAGAAATTAGCTTTATTTTATGCAAGTCAAGCAACAGTTTCAGGGTTATATTATGAACAATGCTCAGTCAACGGCAGGTGCTCAGTTGCACACTTTGAAATATTAAGACTGCTTTCTTCAACAGTCTCTTGCTTTGTGTATTCCACCAAACCCTGGAGAGCTTAAGAGTAATAAACTACATATGCACGTCTTGGTAAACATTTGTCGGGCTGCTAATGCTCTCAGGAGCTAAATGATTAAAAGCAAAATCAACTACACAATCACAAGAACAGAAATAAATGACGCAAAGTCCTAATTTCAGAGCAAGATGCAATCAACCCTCACTGGAAGTGTAAGAAAATGGTATTTGAGAACGAGCGCTAACATCGGGCTAATGGGAAGGAAGCTTCCACAGGATCCACAGAGAAGGATTTACTGGACTTGCTCCACTCAGTAATTTTACCATTTCTGTTAAATGACTACTGGAGATCACTGAGCTGTGGATACACAGAGGAACAGAAGCTTTGCACTGTGCCCTCAGCCTCTTTGTAAAGATAAACACACTCTGCAACTGGCTTGAAGCGTGTGTGAAAATGAAGGAGAGAGAAAAATCCATGAGGAAGACAGAACTACAGTGGATTAAGTAGTTCTTTTATCAACTTGAGCTCTTTAGAGGAACTGTATAAATCACAGCATGGAAAAACAGTTTGTCAGCATTACAGTATCCTACAGGAACTCAGCCACAAAGTCTGCCTCTCTACAGACAAAACTGTCTTAGAAGTCAGTGTTCTTTTTACCTTGACTCCATCTTAGTCAAACATCTCAATAACCTCCTTTCCCCAATCCTTCTCTCTTCTGCTGCATTTATAAGCATTTTGCCAAGAATGAAATACTTTTTCAGAAAAAAGATTTCCACCCAAAAAATACCACAGAATCTCAGAATTATCCATCATACTCCTACTCTGTCTGAAGACATCCCCCCATCTCAACCTACAAGGAAAATTTTAGCATTCTTAGAATGCTTGAAAACAAATGGGAGAATCTCAGCAGTGAGATGTTACCATTGTAGCTAACTCAGTTTTTGCTAAGGAGAAAAAAAAAAATCAAAATGAAGTGCCATCTACAGCCCAGATTTCAGAAACCAGCCCAAAGAAAATATCAAGGAAAGTGGAAAAGGAAGGGGAAGGGTAGTGTTTTCAACTCAGGAATAAGTGAATTCTCTTATCAAGTCCTGTCCCCAGGGCTCAGGATTGGGTCCAGCTGTGTTTAATGTCTTTATCCGTGATCTGGACAAGAGGATGGAGAGCACCCTCCAGGAGTTTGCAGACAACAGCAAATTGGGTGAGAGGGTTGATTGTCCCAGGGAGTAAGTGACAGGACAAGAGGAAATGGCCTCAAGTTACCCCAGGGCAGGTTTTCACTGGCTATTAGGAAACATTTCTTCATGGAAAGAGTTGTCAAGGAACAGGCTGCTGCCCACGGAAGGGGCGCAGTCACCATCCTCAGAGGCTTCAAAATTTCAAAATTCACGGATGAGGCTTTTAGGGACAGGGCTTAGTGGTGGACTTGATGATCCTAGAGGTCTTTTGCAACCTAAATGATTCTGTGAAAGCTTGGTTTAGACCTCAGTTCCTGTGTCTTTGTATATACATTAAGATCACAGGTGGCATTTTGGTTTCTAATTTAGAATGTAAATACTTACCAGCTTTCATGACTGTCAAAGCAATGTGAAGTCTTCAGCCAGTGTAATTTGAACCATTTTTATGTACCCTTTTTTCCAAAAGGCCTAATGTTGTATTAAAAAGCTGTACCTCTAGTTGTACCTGGGCCAGCAGAGAGCAACAGCAGCATATTTGCTGAATCAAACTTAAGAAACCAAACAATCCACACCCGACTGTCTCATACAGGTAAAAACTGGTAGCACAGGAATTCTTTTGAACATGGGCTCATTGACTGAATTTATGTCCAGAATTTCCCAAGACGGAAGGAAAGTGGAAGAACAAGCTGTTAGCAGGCACTTCAATACCAATGTAATGTGTTCTCATGCTTAGTGAAAATGGGGAGATATACTTTTCTTAGGTTAAACACTCCTCAGAAATTGAATAATTTTCTAACCCCACAGAGACACCTTAAATCCTGTAAAGACATTGGATAACTGCTCATCAGTAAATTGAAAAATAATTTTTTAAGTTACCTTTCATCTACATCCTGGAACAAACAGGTTGGTGTGTGTGTAGTTGTAAAAATCCTTTTGTCAGGAGGAATTCTGGGTGCTGAGAGAAAAAAAAAAAGCATATTAGCAACTGGGGTGTTTGCATATATAGTACTGAAAGCTGCCAGTCCAAATTCTGGCCAAGAGCACACAGGAAAGCAGCAAGGACAGAGAATAGGAACAGTTCTCTTTCACTTTAATAAAGCTTGAACAGTTCTTACTTTTAGGAAAGCAAACTAGTCTTTGTGCACTCAAAGATTACCTTCATAACCAGAATGGACTTTTTCTGCAAGCAATACACAGCAAAGCTGGTCTTCTGCTATTTCTGGATCTTGCACTTTGATAAGGTAAGGAGTCATCCGGAATGGGTGATAGCAAATCTCATTTTCACGCTCCTTTCCCGCACTAATAATTAAAGAGAGTTAATTATTTCAACAGATTCATCTTACACTAAATAAAATTTTAATTTATCCATTGCATTTCCCTCATGACACAAGACCTGCATGCCAGCTACTAAAATAGCACCCAAGATCTTAGCTTGATTTTTTTTTTGGTGGAAGAGAATCTAATTCTGATGTTATCTTTTACACACCAACTTCCATAAAGATTGTGCTGTTCTCTCTACTGCCTGAAACAGATATCCAAACAGCATTACGTGGAAGTCTGATAGAAAAACTCAGCTCACACAATAGATTAAGTTACTTTGTTGTCCTTCAGAGGGAAGAATTTACAGGGCTTTTTTTATGAAAACTGCTATATCCCCTCAATTAATGCAAAGATCATCTTTTAATCAATATTTATTCCAGTTTAGAAGGAGTGAAGACTCAATATTTAATATCAGGTGTTTGCTTAACAGGAATGCAAACATAGTAATGAAAACAACAACCATTTACACAGTGACCGAAGAAGAATCAGTTGTAATAACTTTGTCACAGTGGAGCTTAATAAAAGTAAAGCTTTTGAAACCAGAGATAGCTGGGCAAAAAATCTCCAGTAACACCAGCAGCACTTCTACATTACATCCAATGCAACACACTGAGGCACTACATTACCTCCAATTCATTTCAAGTTCATTCATACCTCAATACTAAGTATTTATTTACTCCAGAAGTAATTAAATAATTGGATCCACTATTTTTGTTTCAGAAATGCTGCCAGAGAGGCAGTAAGCATCAAGAAATCAAACTGCACAAGAAATAACATGAACTAAGCTGCCAGCTTTAAAAAAACAAACAAAAACAAAAAAACCCACACCAAAACAAAAAAACTCACAAAAACCCCCGAAACCTGAAGAGGAGGGATTTGGGGCAGGAAAAGAAGGAAGAAAAGCAACCCAAAGAATTGTGTCCTCTATTAACTGCAAAAGAGACAAGTCAAGTTCCCCTCAAGTATCTTCCTAGGGGATGCCTGAGACAAATTTGAGACATTGGTTTTCTAGAACGAAGAAGACTCTGAAGCAGGTGCTGAACAGTTGTGTTTACATGAACCAAAGGCTCTGCAGAGCAGGACATGCTGCACCATCTTCCTCTATGGCACAAAGGTCAGTATTCACAGGGATTAACTTCCAAGATGGAACTTCCCGAAATCAGTTCAGTTTTCTCTGTAGCTGCTACAGTTAATCACCTCAAGGATGTGCATATGTTTTGCTTTACAATCACATTATAAAAAAGCATGAAATGTACATACCATATGGTTCTTATAAAAGTCAAATACTTATGTAATGTTTGGTTTCATAACACAACACTAAGCTTTACAATATTGTCTTACCTGATGCGACAGAAAAAAGATTTCTCTTCCATGCAATCCTGGGTGGAAGACTCTAGAAATATTAAGCACATTTCATAACCAGTTACAAATTACTAGAAAATGATGACATTTAGTAAAAGAATTTTTCTTTAGATAATAAATGTTGAATTTTTTTTAAGTTTCTGTTCCCTGAAGTCTCCATATGCATTGGTTGAACAATGTACATCATAAGCAACTAAATCTGAACATTATTCACATTCTGAGGCTGGCCTGTGAATCACAGCTCCTTATTTATAGTCTTTTTCCTAAACAGATGTAAACAGCTGTCCAGTTAGAGCTGCTTACTCTTACCAACTCTTCCACAGTACTTCTTACCAGTGACCAAAAATGTTTGATTACCTAAGACCCCAAAATTTGACCCTTTTCCTAGAAAGACACAAGGACAGATCGAACACCAAATACACTTCCTAGCACCCCTCCTTTTCCTGAAGACTTCTTCTCATGTTTTAAGCTTAATTCCCTCCTTTTCCAGAGCAGCCACACACAGATTTCCAAGGGAAGCTCTGGCATCTCAAAGCCCCCCAGTGCACAATATTTTGGATATTATATTGTTTGGCAGCTGATACATGAGAGAGTGTGCACAATTCTACTTACTGTATTTTTTAAATTTGAAGCTATACACAAACATAATAAAGCTACAGGAAATGTTTCAAGAGAGCAAAACCAAAAAAACTCCTGCAGAACAGAGTAATCAGGATTATATATCATTTACCACTGACCCTGTTTTGAGCCAGAGGTTGCACTAGAGACCTCTCAAGGTTCCTTTAGGACCTGCTTTATGTATGCATTGCTTAGCACATGTTTATTGCTGATTGTTTTTTCAGACTAAATATGGTTCACACCCAGGCTTTACTTCACAGATTTAGTATGCAATGGATTGGAATTTCAAACATTTAAAGCAGACCTTGAATTCCAAGTGTCTAGTTGAAACAGTTGGCAGATATTTCTCAATTACTAACAGCTTTAGGTACATGAGTTAAACAACCCTACCACAAACAGATATCAAGTGCCCTGAGACATCCTTCACCATTAATTATGCCCAATATAATTTTTCTAAAGCTAGAAGAGAGCTGTGATTACACGTGGTGGGTGCACAGTGATGACAACTGAAATACCTTTTTCTACACCATAATCAAGGTGTCCAGTATTCAAATGATAACCATTTTAAAAGGCAGGAGACAGAGTATTGTCCCCTTTATACTTAAGGAAGAGAAAATGTGAAGAAAATTTGTTTTCATTTGATTGCTAGTACAAGTGGAAAGTAAATTCACCATTCAGCATGAATTCCTATTTTGTTTTCATTCATCATCTGGCTGAAAGGGGAATGAGAACTGATAAATAATGACATTGATGAGACTTTTGACCAACAGACAAGTCTTGCTGATTTACAGAATAGATTTGTACACCTAGTGTTTTTCAGAGGTGTTCTAATAATGCCCCTGTGATACACCCTCAAAAAGGGATGAGGAAGGATGGAAGGACATTCAAAACCAGTGCAAGTATTTGCATTTGTGTGACTGAAAGAAGGTCAGAGAAATATCTGCTGTGGAGGCCACTCACCAGCTCTATTGCAAATGTTCCATGATGGTAATCTGTATGGGGTGGTAGAAGTATAGAACACACTGACATCCTGAGGTGCCAGGAACTCCACAAATTTGGCATTTTTAAAATAACCCCTCTTGCAGCGGAGAATAGAGGCAGCTTGATCAGAGATGTACAAAATTTTCCCAGTTATCAAAGAAACAGCTACAGCAAACATATCCTAAAAACAAAAGTCTCAGATTATTTAGACAGTTTGAAACATTCCTCAGTGCAACGTTTATTTCTAAGAAAAACATTTAAGACATAAAAACATCAGTAAGCTCAAAATGAGAATTAAGGAAATCTAATTTTATTAGAGATGTTGTTCAGCACTATGAATCTGCACATCAAGTAGACACAGACAGAATATTTTTCAATTATGTAGTGAGAATAATACACTACTATTTACTGGGTTACAAGCCCTAAATGTCATTGTCTACATTTCTATGATGCAGAATGAATTTACAAATTAAGAATTAATGACCTTCCAGCTATACAACTTCACATTTCTCCTGTGCTTGTTACAGACATGATTTACACATGTGAAATTCTGGTGGTTTTGAAAGGCTGTTTGTGTTAGTTGGTCTATCCACAAAAAGTGAAAAAAGGGCTCTAAACCACTTGGTAAAAAACAATGGGTACGCAGGTGGGAAGAAGTCCCACACACTTGTATTGTTTCTCTTCCTGCATCACAACCTTTAGTGCTCCATTCACAAACACTGCACAGGAACTGAAGAGCTGGCAGCACAACACTGCTTTCACAAACAGATATTCACATTAATTGAACAATGTTTATCATATTTGGCTGAACTTCTCAGCTGTACTCTACATTTCCTATGTATTTCACCTTGTGGGCAGCCTTTACTATTCACAGATCCAACAAAACCCACCTACATGAAGCTATGGAACAACCCCCACCATGCTCTTGTTTTAGAGAATTCAGACTTCACATATTCAAACAGAGGTTGCAGTTCAAAAAAACAGTAGAAGGAAGTTAATACACTGAGATGCCATTATTTTTTGAAGACTCCATAACTTATTCCTAAAATGCTTGTAAAATAGAAATAAATATAATTGAAAAAATCATTCAGGTTATCATTTTACTGCTAGAACTACAGTGATGGTCCTAGCTGTTCTTATCTCTATGAGAACACAGCATCACTGGACCCCACAGAAAGTATGTACCAGTTGCAAAGAACAGACAATTCCCACAGACAAGGACACAGTGATTCCAATACTTCTGTCACACTAACACAAAGAACTGGTGAAACATCAAATACCCTCTAGTTATAAGAATAAGCTGAAGCGTTTCACCATGTGCCTCGACTAAAATTTGGAAAGAGTTAACTCTCCAACTTTTGCAAGTGCACTGAAATGAAAATAAATTATGTCTCTCAGTGCTTTGTATCATATGGACATAGAGATGTGTCACACCACCATCTCCAGGCACAATTCAGAGGATCAGGGAGTTCAAGCCTACTTATTTCCCACCTAACCAACAGAAACAAGTTTGCAAAGTCTGAAAAGGCTCAGAGTTTCTCAACATGCCCTGGAAAGCAAAAGGCAGTCTCTTCAGCTTTCTGGCCTAGCTACCAACCCTTCCCTTGTAAGAAGAAGGCATGCCTGACAATTTCAGTTCCAGGAATTGTTTTCAATGCACTCACACTCAGGGCACCGTACTCACCGCGTTTTTCATGATGTATTCTGAGGTTATAGTCTCCACTTCTTCCACTGTGTAAGATGATACATTGAGACCAGCAGGTTGGGATTCATTAATCATCAACAACTGGTAATATTCCTCATTGGCTACATGAGAACAACAAACAGTTTATAATCAGGATTATCAATAAGCACCCAGCCCAGAAGCAGTAAATGGCAAAAATATTTTTTTGGCATAAATGCAGAAGTTGGGAAGTTGGCAGTTGGGAAATCTAGGCACTATTCCAAATACATCATTTTCCCTGGTAAAGCTTCCTCAACAGTAACTCAAACAAATGTACACCTCTTAATCTACCCATATATGAATGGTCACGTATTTTAGTCTGACAGTTCAAACAGTATGAAACTGTAAATCGTTTTCAAATCAATTTTCTAGCTCAACCAAACAGCAGTAAAACATCACGTCTCTAGAGAGCTGCTTCAACTCTCAACGGAAGAAAAGTTAACAAAGCCAACAAATAGGAAGAACATGAAAATACCTGGTTAGAAAGGTTTTCAGCAATAATACAGTTCTCTGTGTAGGGCTATGTTTATTTAAATTCCTATTTTGAAAGTTTTACTTTAGCCAGGTTGGCATTATCTAGGCAGTATTACACTTTATTACCTTTAACTTGTTTAATGCTTTTAAGGGCATATTTCAATGTTGTTAGGACACTGGATTTGCCTTTGACTCTCTTCTCAGAAGGAAGGTGAGCTTTCAGCTCCTGCAGTGTTTTCAGCAATTCCTTTTGTGTTTTGGCTTTAGTGGACTGCTCACTACTGTAAGATGAAAAACAAAAAACACAACATCACCTGAATGCTTGAAGTGACACATCATTTTCAGAGAAACCCAAATATACTCTGGCACTTGTCATCCACATCAATTTGTACCACTAGCCTCATTAACTTTGCCAGTACTCAGTATCAGCTTCCAGAACTTATGGAAATTCTTATGTGACCATTTAAAATGAAAGATTTACCACCATCTGGAGTGTGATTGTAAAATATACTCTCTATTTGCAACAGTACATATGCCCAAGCACCACAGAATTTCTTCTTTTTCTTTGCCACAGCCCCCCTCCTCCCTTTTTAGTGGTATTTTTCTTAGTTCCTTTCGAAATCAAACTCAGAAGTGTTCATGTACTTTAAAGGAGAGAAGCAGGAGGTCCACTCAAGTCTCCACCTCCTGTTCAAGCAGGGTCTCTTAAGAAAGGTCCCTGAAAAGGGAATGGCAGTGGGAGAGCATCAAGTTAACAAAACAAATGGAGAAATCCTTTGAATAATGTATGCCAGCTAAGCATGGCAATACATTAAATAAGGAAACTCTGACTAAATTTGTAAGGAAAAGAGTCAGAGGAGGCTGGAGACAGAAGCTGCATTCACAAGTCTCAGGTTCATGTTCAGAAGAGCTGTCTCGTTGGAGAAGGACAAACTACAGAGATTATCAGCACCGATATCAGAAAGTTAACACCTTCTTTTACAATTCCTGATCTCTCTCCCCATTATTGAGAGGTGATGACACAATCACAGAGAAAGAGGAAAGGAGATGAGGGAAGTGAGGGAGAGGGTAGCAAAGATGGATGGCAGATGGGTAGGAAGGAGTTAAAATGATACATCACCTTGTTTTTTGCATTGGAGATTTTAAAAGCTGATCATTCACAATGATCAAGAGCATTATAGAGCTGTTCTTAAATGCTTCTAAAAAAATTTTCCTTTCCAAAGGAAGGTCTTTTACCACCTGATCATCATGGCTGATAATATGTACAAAGTTACCCTGGGCACTGCTGTAGAAACAGTCCTGGCAACTGCACAGCCCTGACTGAAGCCGTGAGGAAAGTCGCTTCAGCTGCCAAGTAATTTTCAAGAGGATTTGTGAACATTTTTCTGGGAAGTTTTAAGAGCTTGAAAAGGTAGATAAATCATCTGACAGGTGCTGGGTGTATTTTACCAAAAATGCTTGCAAAGTGACAAAGCTGTACCAGAGAATACACATTGTTCTTGCTTCCATTACAATGCACTGTGAGAAACAGCATTCATTTACTCACTGGTCATTTTGTACCAAGAAATAATGGCAAGGGATCAAACAAAAGACTATAGCATTCCCTCGGGAAACATTATGTTCATGCTGTGTATTAAAATCATGTGTACAACGTGGCTTGACAGTTTGGACTGCTGCAATCAAACAGGGCTTTGTTAACAGAGGTTCACAGAAGAACCCTTCATGCCAGCAGTAGGGAAAGAGAGAGAGGAAAGATTATGAAATAACTGAGCATACTGCTGGTTTGTACCCTCAGAGTACAGGCTGCTTCATGAGAGTGGTCAGACTATTCTGCAAGAAAAAAACCCTCTCCAAATTATCCTATGGCAGCAGCAAATACAGAAGGTGGATATTCTTGGAAAATAAGTTACACAACTCCAAAATGTTTTTTCCAGAGAGCAGGAGCAGCAGCCACAGGGAAGGTGTGACTTGCAGAGGACAGATTAAGCAAGTTCTATAAAGATATGAGCTTTCCATTTTGCTTTTTGTGGATGGCAAACTGGTAAGGTACCTACAGATATTAAACTAGAGCTGTTGGTTGGCACTGATACTGAATGCAAACCCCAGTAGCCTGAACCAAAAATTAAGTCTACAAAGATAAGTAGTTTATCAGACTACTTTAGTCTCCTCTTTGAAAATCATTCTCTAGATATCTTCAGTCTCCCATTTCCAAATGATGATCAGATTCTGCTCTGTAACCTTCCAGCACTGTGCCCAGTGGCTGGGGAGAACACTCTATTATCTGGATTCTAATTCTTTCTGAGCAGAGAGCTATTAATAACATTTAAAATTGAAACACCAAAAAAAACTGTAGTAAGTAACCCCCTCCAAGATGTTGCAGCGAAGAAAACAGAATCAATGGGAAACAAAGATTAAGAAATGCCTTTGGTTCACTCTTTCATACTAAGCAACACAAACTCTAGATCACAATTTCCAGTTGAAAATACAGCATGGAACAGAATCTTCAGGTGTCTGCAAGGCAGACACAGAAAATACGTTGAGCAAGCACCAGATGGTGCATAGGAGTAACTTGAAATTGCCACTTTTCTAGGAACTGCATCAGGTAGAAACACAATCAGGTGGGCAGGTCTTAGATACGGGTCTTAACATCAGCATGCTCTAGCTAGGTATCCTTGATCTGCTAAGAACCAGGCTTTGATCTCCTGATCTGACTTAAAAGTTGACTTAAAAAAAGCTGACTTAAAAACACAAGTGCAGCAGGGCACTCTGAGGTGTCTCAATATGAGCCTTCAAGTTACCAGGCTCCTCAAGGCTGTCAGGGACAGAAGCAGAGTTCATAGAGAGGGATTCATTCCTGCAGCTGGTGTTTGTGTATCCTTTATCCTTACACCCTGGGGGCTTGAATCCCAGCAAATGGAACACAGGAGAGGCAGGTGATACAGCTGCTGGACACCAGGAATAACCCAGCTCAGTGGTGAGTTCTGATGTTAACACACCACCAGGTTCAGACTAAATTCCAAGGAGCAAAATAAAAAAAAAAAAAAATTAAAAGCTACAAAACCCCACCGCAACTGAAGCAGTACTCAAAGGGACCCATAAAAAAA
Source organism: Sinosuthora webbiana (assembly GCA_013397395.1). Lineage (NCBI taxonomy): Eukaryota > Metazoa > Chordata > Aves > Passeriformes > Sylviidae > Sinosuthora > Sinosuthora webbiana. The sequence continues at coordinate 204,507 of VXBN01007474.1, read as the reverse complement.
TAAAAATTACAGAGTTAAGCTGTCAAATCAAAACAAAGTAACATGACTTTAAAGGTTACCACACAACCCACGTGGAACAGCAACAAAGAGCTCTAATTTAATCAAGTGGTTAATATGACATGCTACTGAATATGGACAGGAAGAAATCAAAGACAGGATTCCTTGTGTAGTTCTCCAGGTTGAGGCACAACAAAACAAAAACCCCAAAATACAACATTATTTAGTTTTCAGCATTTAGCATACATGAAAATTACTGCAAAATATATGCCCATTAATTTACCTGCATCCACTGCTGGACTGATTGTGTTCAGAGTTTGCAATCATCAGACTAAATGCATTTGAGCTTGAACTAGAATAAGGAAAAGAGAAAATGATTAACATTTGAAAACCTAACAAACGATTTTTAGTTCACTGTAGCTTTTTATTTTCTTTTTAATGACTGGCTACCTTAAAAAAAAATCAAAACAACACAAAACCCCAATCCCAAATTTTAAAAGCCTCTGCATGGCACAACAAATGGGCACTAAAGATATCAACATTTATCTAAACAGCACAGAATAGCTTGAGTTGGAAAGGACCCGAAGGATCACTGAGTCCCAACACCCTGGTCCTCACAGGACTAGGGAGGTGGTTCTTAATACAGCTTTGCTCTGTCCAGTAAACTGTTATTGAAAAGATTAAAATAGCATGGCTGCATCCTCACACATAAGAATCGACTGACAGGTTTTGATATACAATTACACAAGTTGGTTTACAGGAAAATAAATAAATAAGGCAAATTAAACACACAATGATGAGAAGAAAGATGCAAATGATGCTGGCCATGCAAACACCAGAGACCTTTTCTTTATGAATCATATTACACAATTTACATCTCGTGAGAGTACAACTTAAGCAGCACACTCAGCTCCATGCTGAAGTGGCTTTATACATTAGTTATTATTCAGAAATATTGATTCAAATGAAAAAAAGTCTTTAGAGGCAAAAAAAGAGCGAAATGTATTTAATAATAGCTACTACCTTTTATGACAGTCTGAAGATTCCATGAGCATTGCTGAATCCTTCCCATTTTCATCAGATTCATGACCATGAGAATCATGCCCACTTGAATAGTTTTCATTTGTGTCATTCCCACTGGAGTCATTCCCACTGGAATCATTTCCACTGGAGCCACTGCTCATTTCAATATCTTCCTGAAGAACTTCATGAGAGTGCTCAGGCTTTGCTTGAATTTCTGAATCTTCAGCAATCATCTGGCTATGGTCACTTGGAAGTCCAGAATAATTACTCATCTTGAGCTGCTCTTTTAAGGAGAATGAGGGAGAAATGTTTCCACCGACCCCAGGCTGCTCAGGGCTCTGCTCCTCAGAGCTAGAGGAGAACCCCCAGAACTTGACAGAGTCCGTGGGACACTCATCAGAAACACTGCCAAGACCAAGAGCAAATCAAGCCATATTCAGAATTTTCCCTCTGTACAAACTCTGTTTGGAAGTACAGATGCACAAATCTGAGGAGGAAGGGAAGGAAGAAAAAAAAAATTATTTTCTTGTTTGCCTTGCTGACAAATTGGAACTTGCACTGACTGAAGAAAGTAAAAAAATATTTGCATGGTTAATATATTCATATATATTGTATGGTGAAATGTTTCAGTTAAATTGAAAATCTTACAATGTTTTATCATGAAAAAGGCATTTATTTTTTAGTAAAAACCTACACATAAGAAAGAAAGCTCAATAAACATGGAAAAACTCCTGAAAAGTTCACATATGCCTTCGTGTTCTATTTTCCTACTTAATACTTGTCAGTACTACTGCCTAGATTTGGATAATAGCTATTATGATTTTCAGTGAAACCATTCCACTGCCTTTCTGTTCTTTGATAAAGGAAAAAAAAAACTTCTATTCAGACATCAGACCATTGCTTATGTGGTTTGGTAACCTGTTTTATACTGGGTTTTGTTTGTTTTGTTGTTATTTTTTTTTAGGATCAGTTGGGAGGAACACTACTGTACCCTTAATTTCTTTCTTTGTACAAAAGCCATGTAGGTAGGCAGAAAGAACATACAGCAGGAACAGGGAAACAAAACACACAAACACACCTAATCACCACCACCAAAAATTCTAAGACGTGAATAACCTTGAGAATAATTTTATCTACTCATTACCACTAATGACGGGGGGGCAGGGAGGGGTATGATCAAAACTGCTTGGAAAAGTAAGGCTGAAACAACAACAAAAAAACCCCATATCCCTGCTATTAAATCAAATTCTAATGCACCAGATTCAAAAATCAGACTGTATACAGAGGTGAATCAAGAACAGACCAATACTGAAGCACCATCAAAAGAGAAGTACTAGAGAGCAGTTAAACTTTATTAATAAAAAAAATCATATTTAATCTGACTCACATCCTCATCCATTTCAGCAACTCAGAGACAACAATTGTGTAAAACTATAAACTAAGATTCTCTGTTGAGAATCTCTGTTGTTTTCAAGACAATGGAACAATATGTGTTCCTTCCTCTTTGCTCCTTTAAAATATTGAAGATTACAACTATTAACTAATAAACCTCTGACTGGAATAACAGTCAATAAAAAAATTCATAACCAAATTTTGCTAATATTAACTAGAGCAGTTTAGTCTTAAACACAAATAAATATTTATGCTTTTAAGAAAGACTGTAATGGAAAACATTCACAATAGTAATTTAAAACACACCATGATTCAACTCCCCCCAAAGCAACACCACATGGAAGCTATTTTCTTACCCTCCTAAACTGATGTTTTTCCAAACATTTTACATTTATTTTGCATTTTCCAGAAAACATTACTTGCCTCCTCATTTGGTCAAAATAATATGCAAGATATCTGCTTTCATTCTAAAGTCTAGTTAAGGGGCATCTACTTAAGCTATCAGCAATGGGATAAACTCTTTTTTTTTCTCACAAGTTTATTCACTGGTACTTTATTATGGGTGATAATAGAAAAGTGCCTTTCAGTAGAGTAAAATATACTTTTTCCTTCTGCAGGTATTCACTTCAGGTACTTTAATGCAGATAAAACAGACCACCTGATACGCTGCTGTATTGGACTCTACTATCCAGGCACTGAATTCCCCTTCAGGAGCTCTGACAGTTTTTTTTTTCTGGACTAAGGTTAAGCACTTCTGTCTTGAAAATTACATAACCGGAGCACCCGATAAAACTTATTTACTCTGAGATGAAACTGTAGGATTGTGCCACATTCTCTGGTGGCCAATGATTAACTAGGTCAGATAGGTCATCTCTGATTTAATCTGTGTGACAGAACGAGCTCGCACGCCCCTGGCCTCCCTGAGGCCGCTCTGAGCGAAGCTGGGCGGGCTCCGGCTCCGTGGCCGGGGCTGCAGGGCACGGCCCGAGCTCAGCCCGGTGTGACAGGGACCCAAAGCATCCCGGAGAGCCAGCACAGCCCGGAGCGTGGCACAGGGAATACCTGCACGGACAAACCTCCTGGAACTCAACAGCTGAGGAGCGCTCTGTAAGTGTGCTGATCCGTTTGCACCCAGGGGATGCTCTTCCCACCGCTGTGTAAATCAGAGCCTGTCTGCTTAAATAACTGCAGCCACTCTCAAAAGCCATTTCCCATGGGTCACTTATTCTACTATTTCTCAGAGGACACAGGGCTTGTGAAGCTCTGTGGAGAGTTCTGTGAGTAAAGGTAATTAACCCCATCACGATTCAAATGAAGCTTTAAGAAAAAAGCCACTCAGAGCATCACCTTAAAGGAGCTCTGAGGTGTACAAATATAAGGCAAGATCTAAAATTTCTCATTCTATATTCGATAGGGTTGGAGTTTATTCCTGTTTTCCTGACAAAATGCTACTTAGGAGGAGCTTTAGATACGTAAGAAAATATACTGCCATAACCAAAACACCACTACCTGTTAGGAAATTATGTTTTCTTTAGAGATAGGGGAAGAGTTCTCACAAAATAAAAAACTGAAAAAAAAAAAAATAACAACTTTGGGCTGCTATATTTACTCCGATAAAGAAAACTACATAAATCACTACTTATAGGTGTATAAGCATGAACTGCCAAAGACAGCATAGCCCTAAATTCTCTGAAGGTAATTAACCTAATATCACAGTAATGCAGTATTAGTGAAATTGTGCTATTTATAGGAAGAGCAATGATTGTGCCACAGCTTTCCTACTGTGAATAATAAATGCTTTGTGTTTTAGTCTTCAGGCAGGAGAAACTTCTCCTGAATTCTGATGCCAGAGAAGATCACATGTGGTGTAGTATTTCCAACCACGAGAAATGTTCACAAATATTTTTTTTGACACCTTTCCTTGGAAAACTACTTTCCCAAAGTCTTTTCTGTAATCTTCGGACGTTTAAGAGGCAATGAAAATGTGCCATAGCTGGCATGTAGAGTCTTACAGTTTGAAATTCTGAGTTGTTAAACCACTGGTGAGTAATTTTTTCCACCTCCAAATATAATCTATTGTCTCGTCTCCTCCCTTCTTTCCCTGACACACAGGCTAGCTTCTGCCAGCTATTTGTAGGAAACTTCCGCAGTGTTTCCTTAGGAAAGGAAAGGGAGAGGATTGTAGGAGAGAATTGTTCCCTAAATAAATAAAAAAACAAATAAAGAAATCCATATGCTATCCAATAACTTTTGAGGAATTTCCCATAACTCCTGGAACAAGAGTTGATTGATTCAACGACAATCAAGCTTTCAGTGTTTTGAAAAACATTTTTATTTTAGGCAATGAGTACAAATTAAGGGAGTCACCAACAGAAAAATAGTTACTGACCCTTAGGAGATACTATGTAATTTTTTTTTCTCCTGATACCTGGCAGACATTTGTGTCAAGAAGTGATTCAGTCCTGTTAGTTCTGGTTCTAACTAAGAACACACCAGAACTTCTGCAGCTTTGTCCACACCTAATAACTACATTATAGTGACTACAATTTGGATCCCAAGGACAATCACACCAGAAAAAAAAAAAAAAAAAGTATTTGAGTAATGGAGAAAACATGAGTGCGTCATCTTTAAAGGCATGTTTCAAAAAGAACTGGCTCAGCTTGAGCTGGAATGGTTTTCTTAGGCAAGGCTGGAAGATTTATGTCACTGAAAGTCAGTCTTGCACAAAATTTCTTCAGTTGCAGAATCTCAGAAGTCTCAGTGCCAGAGGCACATACCAGAGTAAGGAATACAGGAAGAGTAAAGAGGAAGGAACAAGAAAAATATTATGATAAACTTGCAAGAGCTTCTGAAGAAAAAGAAAGACAAGCATTTCTAAAACAAGACTTTACAACTTTGGGGGAATCTTGGTGCTTTTTAATTTATAATGTGATGTTAATACATGCCCTAACTTTGGAGACATTGTCTTAGAAGAGATTGGAGTAACTGTGAAAAAAGCTCAGGCTGGCAATAACCCTCCACCATGCTCTGCAATTTAGATAAGAAGTGATGCAGCTGGCTAGACTTGACTCTCAGCAGAGAAAGACCTTTAAGTGGAACATCTGCATGCAGACACCAGCGCTGTGCAAACACTTGAGGAGCACAGACGGTCAGACAGCACAAAGAGATTAATTATCTTTGAAACTCATCTCAGGGAAAATGACATAATAAATTGCACATATTCATCCCACTCATGTGCTTGAATAAATTCCCAATCGCTAACCAAACAACACTGGAAGGCAAAAGCTTGCATGTTTTCCCAGTCTGAGTTTTCTCCTGTTACCAGTTTGAGGAAGGTAATTACATCCCAGACCAAGTTCAGTAAGTATTTGAGCATGAAAACACAAAGAGCTCCTTTAGGTTTGATCTTGAAAGAAGTCGGGCTTTTCTTTATTTCCTGCTCCATCTTCTAAACGTTTTAAATATGTTGTCTATTTTGACTCTATAAATAAAAACTCTTTAAATATTAAATTGGCACCAGTTAAGCTTGATTTTGAAGGCAAGTGGCTCCCAAAAAAAAAGCCCATTCTATTCACTCTGGCAAAGACTAGAGCTCTCTAAGATACTGATGCAGTATGTGAAAGACACTGTAATTCCACTGAGCACGAGGGAAAAACGTAGGCATTGATTTGCCAGGTTAGATATGCAGCAAATGTCTTCTGGTTATTCATTACCTACAGTTGCTCCTTTACCCTGCAGTACAAAAAAGGAAACAGCCTGAACTTTAATATCATCAAAAACCCACACCAAAATATGTATGGACAAATGCTGAAAGAAGTAACTGAGCTTGTTTTTGAAAAACACCCTTAAGAAGGATTGTAAAACATCAGGAGGCAGATTTTTTCTGAAACCATAACTTTAAACCCAAAAATCTTGTTTCAGCAGAGATCTGGTTATATTCAGTGAACAGATTTTTCCAAATTTCTTTTCACAGAAAAACTATCATGTTTAGTAATGGCATATAAAGGATGGGAAACTAACAACCCAGAGTCAGAATTATCCAATTCAAGAACTGAGTAAGAGGCAAATACCTCATAATTTGAGTCAAAATTTGCAACTACTATCAACTTACCAATATTCCCAACAAAGCCATAGCCACAGTACATTTTATGCCTATGGACATGTGAACATTCATGTACTCTTAACTGTATAGTACCTATGGGAGACATTCCTAATGGTCAGGATTAAATTTTACTGAAGATCTTAACAACAAGGGCTTCCAAACGTCTTCTGGATTTCTGCTTTGCAAAATTATAAAAGTTTTCTTATTTAGATGACAAATAACTAGCAAGGGTTTAGTCAAATCATGCAATTCTAGATATGACTGAAAATTAACATCTACAATGAATGCATTCTCTCTGTGCAATTAGACAATAATTAAATGCTTGGGAGTCGAAAAACATTGGAAGAGAAAATGTTGGAAAACAAACAATAATCCAAGAAGTGCCTTGTTTAACTGTGAGACTCCACCAACACTGAGAGCTCCATGTTTTCCTGGCAAGAACAATTAACAGAGTACCCTTCACTAGGACTTTCCTAGGAAGGGGAGAAAGAAAAAAAAAGATGGCAATATTCTCAGATTACAGAAAACAATAGCAAAGATGCTCAATAATTTCTTGTGAAATCTTTTTACATCAAAAAAGAAAGGGAATTTTTTTACTAGATTACTTAACTCACTCCAAGTAATCATGAACAAGTTTTGCTCTTTTTCTAAGCAAGCAATGAGATGTCAATAAAATTACCAACATCTAGTACACCACAAATGCTCCCATAAAATCTGAATTTCACAGTATTCGTATCACAACTTTTTATAAGAATTTGCCTTTCAGCTCAAGAAAATCCTGAGCACAAGACTCTTATTTAAGTAAGAGTTCCTAAGAGCCTTATAAGGGTCATCTTCATTAGCCACTGCTTTCAGCTGCCACTTTATAAAGGGAACTGATCAAGACACAGCCTTGCTCCAGAACCATCCGAGTGCCACCATGAATTTATAGCAGCACCTATACAGGAAGAAAGCATCAGCTCAGGGCCCTGGCATCCACAGTGAGGATGCTCCCAACCAGATTGTTTCCTCATTGAACAAACTCAAACCTGGATTTTAGAATAAGTATGGCTCTAGGCTAAAAAACATTTTTAGCTTCAAATAAGGTAACTCGCAGTTTATACCCAAAATATTGTTCTGAATGAGTACATTTATATTACTGAAATCCTAGTTTAAAGATAACACAGACACAGAACAATGTATTTTCTGCATAAGCTCTAGAGGAGCAGGAGGGGAAGCATCTTTCTACTAGCATGAATCATAATAATTATGTGTGTTTCTTACCTGTTTTTTCTACGAAAAGGTGGCAAAAGTGTTTATCAAGCTCCCTCACAGCTAGCATCAAAAGCATGAGATGCCTAGGTCCAGAGTCTCCCACATGCATTTAATTCTTGTCTCATCCTCTTCTACTGGAAATCTTTGACCATTACAGAGTCCGGACACCTCTATAACTATAAAATATAAAAGAAATACCTGGGCCCCCCAACAGTGTCCTCTTCAAACAGATACCAGAGAGATGCTCACAGCTATGTCACTCCTATGCAGATAAATGTTGGTTAAACATGACACTGTCACACAGCAGAGGAAGAAGACACAAATTTGCATTTTAAACACTTTTGCTCTGAAACAAAGTTTTAAAGAATTTTAAAGAAATAGTATGTTCTGCACTAGATAAAATAACCCTTAGGATTCACAATCAGAGTGGTATCACACTATGTACAGTCTGCACAGGCTGATACAGCCACTGGGAGCACAGGGCTGGCCTCCCTAGCAGGGCACAGAGCCAAATGCCTGACATGGTCAGCAGGAGCTCCAAGTGCTCATCAAGTTTGGTTGCAATATCATTTTATGACTCTCTATCACAGTAAGATTGGTAAGAGCATTAAAGATTTTACCAGGCAGTTACAAAATTTCAATTCCCATAATGATTGAGATCAAAAGAGACTTCTGGAGGTACCTTGTCCAACTCCCTGTTCAGGCAGTGTCACCTAAGAGCAGGCTGCTCAGGACCACCAACAGATGACTTTTGGGTATCTCCAAAAATGGATATTCCATAGTCTCTCTGGGCAATGTTCCAGGGCTCACTTATTCTCAGAGTAAAAAAGTGATTCTTTATGGTCAGAAGTCTGTACTAACAAAGTCCATTAACATTATTATTCTTCCAAAGAAAAAGTTTCTCAAGAGAGACATTGGGAATTTCTATGAAAAACAAAAAACCTGACAGCTCTTCTAGCAAATCTAGAAAATGAGGTCTGTTGGTGCACGCTACTGCCATGTGGCACAAAGAAACAGTAGAATTAAAACCAGAAGTTCAGAAGACCAACATTTGTGTGGCAGACAATTACATCATTCTAAGTGCTTCATCTGAATATGCAGAAGAAACGTTTGGAACAGTGTTCAAATCCCAAGCTAACCACCCTGGAAGACAGCCCATGCTAACATGCCTTCATTTAACATGCTGCACGTCTACCAACTGTTAAAAGTACATTTGTGTTGGCCAGACCACAGGAAGAATTTATTCACAACGTTCCGTCCTGCGTGACATCAGGAAGCCAATACAAGTTCTAAAATACTCATATTATGATGTAAATCTGTATGCACTGGTTCTTTAAATGTTTTGCTTCTGTTTTTATCATAAACTGATAATACAGGATTCAAATTATAGGCTGTATCTCTGACCACAAGAAGCATTAGAAATTGCTGTAGCCAGAACTACTTGCAGATTTCAAAGTTTTTAGCCTGAACATTGAAAATGTGGAATGTCTTTCAGCACCAGTTAAATCCTTGTTTAAAGGCAGCTCTTGCAATTCCTTGACACTAACTCAACTCCCTGTAAAATTTTCAATTAAAAAAAGTAAAAAGTTTTCAATCTAAGTTTGAAGATATATTCACAGTAGCAGCATGTACCATTTTAATTGTGTATCATATTGGTTTCATGTATTCAACACATTTAAGCAGACATTAAAACGTTAAGAAAGAACAGTCATTGTAAACTACTAAAAATTCTCATGATAAGGCTTTCTACAATTTAATGGAAAGCAAGACAAATCTACACCAAAAGGATTTTTATCTGAAACAAAATGCCTGGTTTGAATGACTTGTATGTAAACAGTCTGAACAAAATTAGAGGCAGCCAATTCAACTTGTTTTCTATTATTGTTCAGAGGAAATGTATAAGTGACTGAGTATGCCCAAGTCCCAAAACACTAAAAGAGTTCATCTACAGATGGCATCTCCAGTAAGGTGCTTTCCACAGAAGGAAGTCTAATCTGTTCAGTTTACAAAGAAGAACTTGTGTCATTTCCTTCTATATTGATATATATCTATTCTAAGCACAGAAGATTTCAAATATTACAAAGGAGTGAAAACCCTGCCATAGGAACACACCTGTGACACAGGAGGCAAACCGAGCTGAACCAGGTTCACTTTCTGCAGAGAACTGAAGTCACACCTGCAGCATTGGAAAGAGTCAGCTTTTAGAACCTATTCAGATCACATTTTCCAGCCACAGAGAAACAGGTTGGTTTGGGTTTTTTTTATCAATCATTTAGACTAAACAGACATGGTAGTGTTAATCCTCAAAATCTCAGTTACAATTTCATCTGTATTGCAGTATTACAGTACTATGCAGATCAGCTGTCTTTCCTGTCTAGGGCCAATATTGTGGCACCGTCAGATCACATTTAATGAAAGCACATTATAAATTTTCTTTGCATCACAGATCACATTCCTCCACTGTTCTCCTTTAATTATGTTTGCTTTTTTTGCTCCAATAACAATCAACTTTTCTTCATTTTCAAAGCAGAGCGTAACTGACCAAAAAAATACCGTTGGAAGCTATGATCTGCTTTTTTAATTCAAGTTTAGGAGGACAATATTTTCCCTTTTTTTTTCCTGAGCTATCATCCTGATTATCTAAGTAACAGTAGGTACTTGGTTCTCTGGACACCAAAGTTTTCCTCGTAATTGAAAGCTACTTAGCTACACCTGCAAGAGCTATCAAAAAAATGGAAGCTGTTAACTGACATCTACACAGCAAACAACGCAGATGCAGCACTTGATACTAACACTACACAAAAATTTCAGTTTCACAAAGATTTAGAGAAGCCACAGCATCTCCATGTACTTCATGATTTGTGCAACAGGTCTTTAGAAATGTAAAGCCCTGAAGGCCTCTATTTTTGGGCATTCTGGCCCTACATTTCAAAGGAAGTACACAAAAGAGGAATAACAAAATCACAGAGACACCTCCCACCCTCCCAAGTTCAGAGGCATTAAGAAAGAAGAGATATTACATATCACTTTCTTGGGTACAGCATAAAATACTCACCTCAATGAACGTACTAATCATGATCTTTCCAAATCTCAAAGTGTCATCAATATATTCCTATTAAAAAAAAAAAACAAGAAAAAAGAACATCAAGTTTTACAAGCAAGATAAAAATTTATTATAGAAGATAAATCAAGTCCATTTCATAACAAAGTACGAGTCCAACCATGCAAAATATGTCTTCCACAAGTCAAGAACAATTATAAAGACTACAAATACAAGATGAGAGAAAATACAAGAAAATTTACTGAAGAAAGTATTTATTATCGTAACCTAACTTCTAAATTGATCCCTTGAGCAATGCACAGAATAACTACCCATCGAATTCTGTTCCCTTTACAAACATAAGAACCCCCCCCAAATTCTCATTTTTGCCAGACCAGAAATAAAGCTTATTTTACCTTTTCAGGTAAGTATTCCTTGTGCTGTTAAACCTACCACCTGTGCTCAAGACCCTATAGTGAATCTGAACTGATCATCCCCAGGAACAAAGAGAAACTGCCTCTCAAATTTATTCTTTCACCTTGAATAAAAGACTTGGCCCAGAGCCAAGTTTAATTGCCAAGGGCTTGGGTATTTGCCATAAAAAAAAGGCAGTCTGTGCTGAGACATCTTGTAAAGACACTAAACACCATCTCCTTCACATGCCCCATGATAATTTCTAGACATCCTTCATTCCAGCTTCCAGTCTTAAAAAAGGTGCCTTCGTAAAGGTACGCAAAATTACTTGCATGCAGTGTGAATTTAAAAAAAAACACCTTATTTTCTTTGTAACCAGAAAATGCTATTGTCTTCCCAAGTGGAACTGGAGAGACAGTAAAGCACAACAACAATAGTTAGAACGCTAATATTTGTATGTCAACTCTTGCCCCTTTTGAAAAAAATGACAAAAATTATGTATGTGAGGTTGCCAAGTGTTGTCACAGAAAGGAGGGGAAAATTATCATGTCCCACCATTGCAGTCATCTATTTCACCTTGATTATAAGTGAAACTAGATTTAAAAGTATCTCAATACCATACATCAACTTCAGTATTTGTTGACATCCCCATTAAGCAGTGTATTTGCATATCTACTACCCCTCTCCTCTAAGAAAAAGGACATATTTTCACCACATTTACTGTAGCTCCAGGCTAATGTTGCTCTTCAGACATTGCTGTGATTCACACCCTGCTCAACATTTCAGTCAGAATCAAAGTCCCCTTCTGGAAGATGCTGTGCCAGATAAGTTCTTGTCCCCATCACATCAATAATCCACTCCAAAAAGCGCAGCAACCTAACAAACACCGTGTACTTGTCCTAGGAGTTGGATGTATTAGTACTGAAATAAGAGCTCAAGTCACAGGAGAACCATGGCAGAGATGTAATTGAAATCAAGTAAGTGCTTTACACACTGAAGATCTTTGTACAATTAAAGAAACTAAGCAGAAACACAAAAGTACATGTAATAAGGTCAAGCACAAAAACTGTACTAAGATACAAAAGCTGCAAGGAATAAGGAGGATAGGAAGCGAAACCAAGAAAAAAGACAAGTACTAGACATCCTCACCACTTCATCTTGTCTCTCTAAGCTTCAATTACAATAAATTGCAGGTGTTATTTAACAGGGAATTGCCTCTCTTACAGAACAGGATGTTAGAAAGGCAACATAGCTTTGGTTCTACTTTTTAAAAGTCAGTTCTACTTTAAAAAACCCCATCTGTACAAGGAAATCTCTGCCCATCTTTAACTATTCTACCTGTAAGAAAAACCAGGTGTTAAGAATTACCATGGGGTATGCTCAAAAACAGGTGGAAGCAAAACTGAAGTCTTTCCCACACATTTTGGCATACAGATGAGGTTTCTTTGCCAGCATGAAATCCTGTGAGGATCAACAAGGGTACTGCTTGTACCAAACTTCTGCAGCCTGTTCACACCATCTGCAGAACCTCCTCATCCTCTTGCCCCAAGAAATGCTTTCTGTGTATTTCAGTCTACTCATGTTAACAGCATGTTGAGTCACTATCCATCAACATCCTCAATAAAATTTTCCTTCCTATGGGGAGAAAACTAAGGAAAAATGAAAACCATATTCCATGGTTATACATGGAGGAAGGTAAATTTAGCCTCACTTCTGATTGTGTTCTACAAGCACAAATTGTCTAAATCAGACCACCAAAAAACATCAGAGAAACCAGAAGGCTCCTCTAGGGCTACCACACGCTACTCCAGCAGCAGTTCACCAGTAGCTGAGAACATCTGCACAAAAACTTCCTGACTTTACAAAAGCTTTCACACACACAAATTCTCATAACCTCTCTTTCATATGTGGATGAGCAGGAAAAACGTGCACTTCACTGCCCGGGCAACTCACACCAAACTCAGGATATTGCTGCTGTCCCTTGGTAACTCCTCAAGAGTGACAGAGGACCAAGTCAGAGGATTCTGTACTGGGGCAAGCCCAGCGCAGGCACTCAGACAGAGAGCCCATCTACACTTGAAGATAACCCTAGAGGAGGAAGCAGAGGCACAGAAGCCTGCCCATGCCCCAGCACTGCTGGCAGGCAGAGTACGAGCAGGCTGCACAAGCGTGCCTGGTGATGTGCTAAGCCACTTAGCGGAGCATCAGATCCCGGCATGGACACCCGGGCATGCGGAGCCCCATGTGTTCGGTGCCTGCCTACTACACATGGCTGCTGCCTCCGGCAGCACCGACAGAACGTGCTCAGACTCCCTGCAAAGATCTCCACTCGCTTTACAGACACTCATATCATCCCACCCTTCTTCATTCTGGTCTTCTCTGCCATGCTGTTTCACAAAAGCAGCCTGGGGCTGCATGAAACCCCAGCAATAGATAGTAAAACTATCACCCTTATCGATCAAAGCGTGGCTTTGACTCCGACCTTCTCTTTTTCCACGTCCTTTAAACATACTTCACAGAAAGAAATCTAATAAGAAACACCCTCATCACCTCACAAACAAAGCTCTAAGTGTCAGAAGGCAGAGTTCTACAAGCAAAAGCAATGTAGCTTTGGTTCTACTTTTTAAAAGCCAGTTCTATTGAAAAAGAAAAAAAAAAAAAGCCTTCTTTGCCAACCAACAATGTTCCAGTCTGGCCTCACAGCAGGGGTTAAGTTTAAGGTAACAGTTAAAGCAGGAAAGTGGAGGGACACTTTTTACACAGGACACAAAACAGCAGCAGCATTACTTTCAGGACCAACACTTTCCACATCCAAACTCATCCAAAACCAAAACAAGTAAAAGTCCTTTTGAGTAATATAACAATATCAAAAATAATAAAACAGGTATTTATTGACTCCTTTGCTGTTCAGTGCTTGACAAGCTAAGTTAACATAATGAATATCTAAGCAGTTTAAAACTTGCACTACAGGGATATAACTGAATGTGGAAAGTATGACTAAAGTAAGCCAATCCAGTTAAAAAATCTCTATAATCCACCATCCTTATAGAGGAATTTTAGGCCATGCAATCAAAACTGGAGACAAAAATTCCTTTTCAGAAACACCTGATTATCTAGTAATTATGATGTGGTAATGTTATGAGTATAATACAGTGTCTACAGGACACTCATGCCAGCTATTACACAAGGTCTTGCTAAGAACATGACGTTCCTTTTAGCATAGACCAGCCATAGCAACCCTATGGAAAACACTACAGTTGATCTAGACTAGTGATAATTTACTTGTTCGACTGGCTACTAATAATCTTCTTGCTTTTAAACCACAACAAACATACCTCATTCCGTGGTAACTTGCTCATTTCCTTATTCTTTGAGGGGTGAAAAAAAAAAGATCTTCTGCAGTAAGGCATATTCTAATATTGTAAAGATGTTAGAGAAATAAGGGTGTGGCAAGAACCCAGGAAAAAGAAAACTGTTTATCAGTCTGTATCTAAGCCAAACACTTCCTGGTCATAATAAACGTCTGAAGTAAAAGAAACATCCAGAATTCTACTGCCAATCGCTTTCCCCACTTCACTCATACTTTGAGATTAAACTGCATCAACATCTCAGTTTACTAAAAAAGCTTATTACAGTAAGAGTGTATTGTTCAGGGAGAGGCTCAAGTAAGTTTATCAAGTAAACCGTGTCGTTACATACTTTAATCTTATGACTGGAGGAAGAAAAGCAGAGGTGTTATGCCAAGAATATGCTGGCTCTTTAATGCCTCTCTGTGGAAGTCCAAAACGAGTAACAGTAAATGGTAAAAATGAAGGTTACTTAGATTTTCACTGACAGAATTTGTTTGCTGAAACAAATATAGGAAGTCTATAACAAGTCCCACCAACGGACAAATAAAAAAAAAAATTCCCGCAAAACCACGCAGTCTTTGAATTACAAATGAAACCAAAAAAATTGCCAAATCCAAGAAGTGCACAAAAGCCAAATATCCGCTTTTCGTGCCTTTGCCTTCTGAACTGCATCAGGCTAAACCCACTTCTTCACAGGACAGACCGTGCTCTTTCACTGCAGTGTTTGACATTTATGACACCCAACCAAAATATCTTCTTTCGACCTTGAAATACACACTTGGAACGGCCAAAACGTCACCAAAGCCTGAAAGGTATTACTTTCTTTCTTCTACTCCAGGCCAAAGGCCATCTCTTTTCCTCTGTGTTACTAGTGAGGTAAGCAACCTCCACAGTCCAGAACCAGGACTCCACACCTCAGGACAGCGTCATTCCTCATCACAAGACTAACATCTTTGCATGGAGCAAGGACACAGTGCAGTCCTCCAGGGAAACTTCCTCACTTTGCAGAAATAATGGAAGTTTCAGAGACAAAGGCAAAACAGAAACACTCAAACACATACAAGCATAACAAGAGGGAACTTGATGCTACAGTGCAACAATGTGGGCACTCTCCCTCACACCAATCAAACTGTGGCTGAAACAATACTGGCAACTTGGCAGGGTTTCTCACCATACTAGTCAGGTTTTTACTCTACTTTTGACTTGACAGATACTCTTACCACTAGAATCATTAGAGAATTTTCACTTCTTTCCCTTTACTCGTGATAGCTATTCAATGTCACATGTCCAAGGCAATAAATCTCAGAGTCGTGCATTTGGAAAAGAAAGATGTGAGCTTACAAGGAAGACAGAGAAAGACTTCTTATCAGGGCATGTAGTGACAGGATGAGAGGCAATAGTTTGAAACTGCAAGAGGGTAGCTTTAGATTGGACATACAGAAGAAACAGCTGGACTTAAGGACCTCAGAAGTCTTTTCCATACTTCACGATTGTGTCTCTTTGACCACAATCAATGCAGTATCAGCCAGGTTACTCTTTCACTGGAACACACTCGAGAAGCACTGTAATTTCCACGTACCTGAGACCTCATACCGACCTCCTGGGAGGCCTTTTTAAGCTCCTATGGTACACAGAGAAATGCTATCCCTTTACCCCACCCTATTATGAAAAGTCAAATGTAAAGCGTCAGCTTGACTGTTACCATGCTGCTCATCTATTTGCATGAAACTGTACTTACATAAAGCGTTTTGTAATCATGCATGTAATAGTATGCACCTAATGTGAACAGCAGCACAACCACACCGTCTCAAGGAACAGAGTGTCCTTACAACTACAGGCAACACAAAAAACAAGTGGACAAGACCTGTTGCCTATTCTACCTGTAGCTCACGCATCTCAGCGGCGCTGATATTCTGTCACTCAGTGTCACACAGTTCCTCCCGTGGAGCATCCCGCCCGGTCGGTGGGACCCAGCTCGGTCCCCGCGCGGGTCGGGGCCCGCGGTGCCGCTCAGCGCCCCGGGACACGCGCGCTCTCCGCCGGTTCCCCCGGCTCCCTGCCCGCCCGCTCCGCATCCCGGCGCTGCCCCCTCACA
>VXBN01007474.1:120845-186850 GCA_013397395.1 Sinosuthora webbiana | reverse complement strand
CGGGCCTGGGCCGGGCCCCTGGGCGCAGCTCGGGCCGCTCTGAGGGCGGCGGGGCCGCGGGGGAGCCCCGCGCTCCCGTACAGCGCCCGCGCCTTCGCAGGCGGCACCGCAGCCCTCGGGGGTCACCCTGCCGGCGCTCCGTTCGCTTACATAAGGCAGCAGCGCCCGTTTCCTGGTGCTGCCGCCCGCGCTGGGTGCACGCCCTGAAGTTTCGAAACTGCCCCCGCGCATTGTTCAGGAGGTGCCGGGTCACAAAGCGAAGTGCAGCGCAGGAAAGCGTAGGGCTGCATCCTTCTCCCGCACCGGCCGGCAACATCAGTCTGGATTGCTATAACAATGGTTAAACGAAGAATTTTCGAGCTCTTAAACGTAGAATAAGAGAGCAGTAGTTCTGCATACGGTAACATACGTGTTTACATACGATCGCTTTCCATTCCAACTATTTAAATAAGTTTTTTATATTTGTTAAAAAAGTATTTTCCCCTTCTGTTCAAGCAAAACATTCAGAGATCATTGACATTTCCCATTGTACAGTAACAAAGAATTAAATAAATACTTGTGCATCCTTCACACAGGTTTTCGCTCGGGCCCCTGCACCGTCCATCCTACCCTGGTGAGAGAACCTGGGCTCGTAGCTGCTACAATTCAGTGACATAACCCAATAAGCCATTGCTAAACACTTCGGCTCTGGTCCAGTGTCCATATCTTCCAAGCAGAACAATCAATAGCTGAGAAATTAATGGTACTTTGTTTGCATTCTGAGCTTCCTCTGTCTCCAGTATGGTACACGGCTTTGCGAAGAAGGAACAGAGGATGTGCCAAAGCCACATTCAGGCTGACAGCGTTTTACACTCACTGCATACAGGCAGTTGCTCCATCGGATATAACACAGGACAGAGCCATCAGGGCTTCCTTCCACTGTTTATCTGCAAAATGAGGTTAATGCCTCTTCCCTCCCTCGCTGCCATGTTAAGGATAAGTCCATTAGGTGCAGAGATATTAATGCTCTGACTGTTACAGAAACAGCCTGTGAGTAAAGGACTGTGGAGTATTTAACTGCTGGAGAGGAGAGGGGGTGGGCAGCGGAAGCATTAGGACCAGATTCTGCAACTGGATTTGTTGCAATGTACAAGTCAGCTTACCAGGATACCATTCTTAGTTTGTGCTCCTCTGAGGAGTCTAATTTTATGATTAATCCTAATTAGGTAGTCTTTGTGTAATTTGGTCAACTCATTGGTAGACCACATCCAGAATTTCATTGTCTTTGTTCTTTGTCTTAAGTTCTCTGCTTTAGGGTTAAAGGGATGTAGAATAACGTTCTTGGTTTCCAGGAGACGTTGTTTTTGGTGTTATGTGCCAAAAATATCCGTCCCTGGCTGTGTGCTAAGGGCTGTGGTCTTTTACTAGGGACTCAAACTAAGGCCTTTCAACCAAAGTAAAACCTTGAGATCCACACTGTCCCTCACCCCAACGGATGACAAATGCGAAAAGGATGGCAAACCATGGCACTGTGTTAGAGCTAAATGAGTTTCCAGGAGACACATTCCCCACTGCAGCAGGGCATGCCAGTCCTGGCAGAAGAGTAACCACCACCACCACAAATAGCCAGTGCCTTTCCCACCCTGGTAACTACCAGAGGCATTACTTGAGTCCTGCTTATTTTAAAGAGATACTAATCAGTTGTTTCATTCAAGCTTATGGGAACAATTTTTAAGCTCTATTTATACCACCTTTTAGTAGTTACAGCTTTATATTTAATGTACCAAAAACTTGGGTAAGCAGTGTTACTCAAAATGTGATTATGTACCCTGAACAAGTTCAGTCCAAATTCTGCAGCTTCCAGAAAATTGTCACAAGACAAACAATGTGTGTAGATACAAATTATCTAGATAATCCAGATATCTCTGATTTGAAATAACAGGAGTGCAGGCACAGGGCTTCTAAAGGAGTGAATATTGCTATTGACTCAATGGCTCATCCACTAAGGAACAAAGCAAAATAAAGTTGTTGCAAAATTTTACGGGTTCTACATGTTTGTTCTTAAAGTCGCTTTGTCTGATAAGTAGCTCTAACGTAAGAGTTTTTATAGCATCAGGAGTAAAATAACATATATGCACACACAAATGGTTCTAAAGAACACAGAGCTTGTAAGAAAAGCATTAAAATGGCCGTGTTTTTTTTCCCAGCTTTGTTTATTTTGTGTGTGTGTGTGTTCACGTGTGGAGCATGGCGAGAACAAACCATTCCTGTATCCAGCGAGCCCTTTCTGTGTGTGCCTCACACGCGCGGTCCCACCCTGGCGCTGCCCCAAGGCGGCTCAGCCCGGCGGGCTGGGGCACGGCTCCGAACGCTGCCCGGCTCCCTCGTGCGGCCCGGCCGGGAAAATGCTGCTCCTTGTGGGCTTATGGAATCCCGCTGCTTCTCACACTTGGATCAGGAGATTTTCAGCCACACACGCAGATGCCGAACCTTTTCCCAGCATACATAAAAAGCAGAATTTTTGCTTAACTAAAACAATTCAGTCAGTTCTGAGAAGCAGCGACGTATTGACAGTGTCTACATTTCTAAAGGGGAAAAGAATCAAGTCTTTCAATATGGAAAAATAATAATTTGAGACCACGTGAAAAACTGCCTGAGAACTGCTTGCTAAGGAAATAAGGCTCCTCTTTTTGAATAACTGTGCTTCCCTATCCACTTGTAGCAGTCACCTGTTCCAAGATACTCCACAGCACTGACGGAACTGTATATTATTAAAAAAAAAAAAAAATTAAAAAAAAAAATCAATACTTTACAGCTGGAGCCCACGTCTAATTCTTCATTTCCTAGGTCTAATTACTCACCATTTACAGTGACGCTGACAGTCATTGATTCTTGCAAGGATCCGGAAAGGCTTTTTTTGCTAATGAGCAAAAGTCGTCACTCTTACTCTCTGCACAGACAAAGGTGGAGGAAAGGAAAAAACCCACTTTCCTCATTACCAGTAAATATATGAACAGGTTTTTCTAAAAACATTGGAGGATGTAGGAACAAACTGTAATAAATAAACAGCAATATCATACTGTTTTGGAAATGCTTTGATTAAAATACAAAGGAATGTAAAAAACACAATAAAGAACTTCAACTCAAGCAGCAAGTTCCTGAAATGTGCCGCAGTTCAAAAGTCCTTTGCATAAGTGTCTGCTTGTCACCAGACAGAAAACCTTCGCTAATATCTTCTGGGGAATGTAGTTTTTCATTCTGTCCCTATTCTTACTGTTTTCTAAGTGTTCTTATTAAATTTACTTTCTGTTGGCAAATGGAGTATAATTTTATGTTCCAAATATCTTGAAAAGTAACACATGAAGGAGCCCTGAATTTTTCTCTTAGGATACAAATGGAAGGGGTGTAACTCCCCACTGTACCTCCATGTGCTTGTCCCCAAGCCCATGAGCGTGATTTTAGAAGCAAACAGCTCAGAGCACTCCGGGTCTGAGATGCTGCTGTTTAGTGTGTATTAGCAACTCATTTCCTGCAGTCAGTCTCACAGAAGGCCAAATGAAGATAGCTTCAAATTGAATTCACAACACTGAAAAGGGGTTTAAAGCTTCCTGCATAACTCCAAAGAGTGATAGTTTGTAATTTCACAGTCTGCCTAAGGTGATCAAAGTCCTTACACATCCACCAAAAGGAACAGTCTTATCACCTCCACTGAGTTAAAAAACAGGGATTATGCAACTGTGCTGTTAGTCAGGTTAGGAAACCAATTTGACTGAAAATATCCCATGAATGAAGTTTTTGGTTGGATTACATCACAGCTGTGGGAGCACAAAAGCCAAACCAAAACAGGATCAAAGAACATATTTTAAGCTGGAGAGAGGATCCAAGACCACGAGGAACATCAAATTACAGAGTAAGGCACTTAAAATGAAATTTGCATGTCATTAGATTAGCATAAGACAGCTAATAAGAGATACCAAGCAGGAAAGTGCATCTTCATTCCTGCCTACTGTGTTGGATTTACACATCATTCTTCTGTCCTGAAAGAGGTTACATCAGGCTGGGCTTCACCATTCAAAACCATCCAGATATTTACGCCAAAGACAGCTTTCACAGGGTTTCTGAGCTGATCGAACATTTCCCTTTCATCGAGGGGTTGTTGGCACCACTGCACCAAATACTCATGGCTATGTGGTCTTGACTGCTCTTTTCCCACTCTGTATTTTCTTGGCCCCTCAGTGAGCCAGTTCAATCTGTTAATCTCTCAAAAAGCTCCCTGAGTTTGTTTCCTGTCTGTGAGCTGCTCAATCTGATTACTTGGTGAGAAAGTACATTCCCAAGTCCAGGAATGGAATGGACAGGGCATTGAAAAGCTCTTTTAAGGGCAATGAGACTGCAGAAATTATTTCCACAGCTTTTGCTACCTGAGGCACACTCCATTCTGGATTAAATGTGTCCACATTTAGCAGGTGTTCTTGGGACACCCAAATTCCTCAACTGACACCTGAGCATCCAGGCATGGTGCTGGATCTGAACCACAGTGCATTCCAGCCCTTGCCTCCCCACTGGTTCCTAATGCACACTCCTTGCATTGATTTAAACCCTGCGTTTGCTGACCAGAGTCAGTTTACTGCCCTCCATCGCATTTATGATGTGCTTTTGGGCTCACTGCTGCAGAGTGAAGTGTTACCAATCTCTTACAGAAACAGAGTAAGAGACATTCCTTCCTTTAAAAACAAAATAACGGTAGAGAGACAACATCTGGGTACCGACTTCCCCACCAGTGAACATTTATGCAATTTTTATTAAATAATCATTACATAAAATGTTGGATTAGATCTTGGCTTGGGATTGGAGCTGGACTCGTTCACAGGTAAAATGACAATCACTGTGCAAGGGAGTCACGCTGCTGCTCTCAGCTCCTGGGAATGCAGGCACCCTTCTTCCTGACTTTGTTTTAATTTGTAACAAATATGATAACATTAGCAGATTATAACAGAAACATTTGTAAGAAATTGGATGCTAAGTGGCAAACTAGCTAGAGTCCGTTCCAGCACACCAACTGCCCTCCCTGCCACAGTCACAGGCCTAACTTCAGCCAGACACTCAGCCATTCCTTCCACTAACTGTACTAATTATAGACCGGTGATTTGTACTTGTTGAGGAAGGAAGAGCCAAATTTTAAATGGGAAAGAGTGTCTTTCTGTATAATTCTGGAGAGCGTCTCTTAATTAAAAACACTTCATTTTCAGATTGAGTTTCCCCTTACTCCTCTGTGTCAATTAATTTTCCGGCTTGAGTTCACACTTGAGCTGTTTTGAACTGCTCGTTGCTGCTACTGAAGTCAGCGGAAGCTTGGCTTTGTTTTTTCGTGAGAGGGTGTTTAGGGACTTGGCTGAGTTTGCTTCAGGAAGAAAACTTGATGTACCTGGCCATTCTACTGAAAACCAAACAGGGATTTTAATAATCAGGCACTGCAGAAGTCCTTTGTACTGAGTCAATTCAAGAGATTTCAGTAAACAAAGTTTTACATATGCTATAAATATATAGAAGTTTCTGATAAGCAATCAGAAATTCTTTTGGTTTAATTCTAATCAATTAAAAGAGAAAGGTCAGCTCACTTTGCACACTTTCATTGAAATATAGAACCAGGGGGTGAAGGACTGATACAAAGTGTGTTTGGATAAATCCCTTTGATATGAACAGCTTTGGCAATTTGCTCAAGAGAGTAACTAAACCAAAGAGGGCAGAAATCTTTCCCATCTTTGTGGATTATCTGGTATTTAATTGGTATGGGCTTAACTACAGTGCTTTACTAAGTGCAGCTCTAGGAAAAAAAATCCTCAACTACCTCATTTCCTAGGTGTAAAATGTCGTGAAAACTATGTGGCTGGAATATCCTTGGGATTTCTTCCTATCTGTCAGTAGCCAATAAATATAAAATTACCATGTGAATGGGGAAAAGCAAACAAGCTGACAAAGTCAAAATGATCACATGAGCCTTTTTTACACAGAAACCCACTAAAATATAGTACTCATTACCATAATGAGACATATTCTATCCACTTGTAGCATGTCATGCTTCATTAGCAGTAGAAGAACTCTGGAATTCAATGCTTCAGTTGTGTAACTTCACAATATAAATAAATAAATAAATAAATAAATCGTTTAAGCCAGTGAATAGAGAAAACAAAACAAAACAAAAACAAAACAAAGCAAACCCTAACATTTCTTAAAGGGGAATGGTTAAAGGACATAAAAAGAAAACAGGAATTTGTAATCCTAAATTATATTATCTAATTGTTGTTCCTTAGAGGAAAGGCTGTGCTACAGGAGAGGAAACAAACTATTTTTGAGAAAAACAGAGTCACTAGAACAAAACAGAAAGATGAAAGAAATCCCACCTTGCCAAAAAAGCTGAGCTCTGAGATATGCCTTCCATAAGCATTTATAAAAATGCTGTAGGGCTCATGGTTTCTTTGGGTCTGGATAGAGAACTAAGTGAGCATTGTCTTTCTTTCTAGTGGGTCTAAGAAACATATCCAACCACCTTTCACTCCTTTTATTGATATGGGTAATCTACAATTCTCATTTTGTTTCCCCAGCCCTGCTCTCCTACTGTGCATTACCTGTTAGCTGTTTTTGGTAACAATGCTGGTAGCTTTTGCTGCTTTCATTTAATGCTGAAGAAAGCAGTCAGAGAGGATGCTGTCCTACTCTTTAAGGCACTTCAGAAAGCAAACCAAAAAAGGGAATGTTTTTAAAATGACAGAATTTAGACGTCGCTGGAACCTAATAACCAATGAATCAACTTTTCTCGCCATACGCTGACTTACTACTGAGAAAACATCTCCTCAAGTTCTAAAATGCAATTAAAGCACATTATGTCCCTGTCTATAAGCTATTACCTCACTACAAACTTGATCATTAGAACTTGGACTCAAGTCCCTCAGAAATGCAAATCAGTGCCCAAGACCAGAGATGTGACACTTCCCACATCATGAGACCCTTACACCACACCTTAAACTGTGAGATGGAGAATTTTGCAATTGACACTGAGTTAATGTCAAATGTCAGCTACAGAAGCCAAATCTGTTTGAATGAAGTTTTTCCCAGACACACATTGAATTACAGTACAATGAACTGTACAGGGAGCGCACTAACAAAATAGTCTTGAAAATATGTATTTGAAAATTGCACTGAGCCTGCACAGCACTTCAAGCACAGCCACTGCTACTGAAGTGAATGCATTCCACTGTTTCCAATTTGGGATGCCACAGCAATCCTGTAGTATCAGTCCATTACAGTCAAATTGAAACAATAGGAGAAGACCTAGTATGAGGACTTGTGTAGTCCACATTTAAAAATTACATTACTATTTGCATACTTTAATAGCTTCATCTGAAACAAAGCCTTGGTTCCCCTTATATAATCAAGATTTTTTTCTTTGTTGTCAGTGGCATTGGTAGAGTTAAGATTTTATAAGTCCAAAAATATTTTACAAATAAAGCTCTAATTTTCAAAGTTTACCCTGATATATTGTAATTTCTTTTGTCTGCTTTGCCAAAAAAAGTTATCAAAGTGACAATAGATTTACTGCAAGGTGGAAAAGCAAAAGCATACCAGGAATTAATTTCTTAGCTCATTGTTAAGAAAACTGAGTGTGAAAGTTGAACAGTCTTGTATGTGACGTTACACAACCAAGCTTTGATGGTCAAACTAGACACCAATTTCCTTATTTTCAGAACCCTGTTCTCATCTCAATACCATCAGTATTATAATCATGGATGATGGTCTCTGCAGCACACCAACATTTAGTATTTTTAAAGCTTTTTGGTTTTAAATCCAGGACACAGCACCATTAATTCTTTAGTAATGGTATTGCTGTTGTTAGTATTGGCGTGTCCATATCTGCTGCTGGAGGTGATTACAGTGTGAGAGCTGGGACAGCACCAGAGAAGATGGAATTGTTGTGGAGCTCTTGTTTCAAACGTGCTCCTGCAGCAGAGCCAGGGGTGTGTGAGAACACCGTGCAGAGTTCACTGAAGAACTCTTTGTTCTCCCTTCAGTTCTACTTTACTGACTTTGGAGAAACCAGTTATTAAAAAGGAAGGTAGGGAATGTTCTTAAATGAGTCATGTTTGTTCTGTGACTGTCAGACTGCATCCGTAACTGGTTCAGTAGCTCCATTCAGCTGGTGAGGTCATTCCCATGCAGCACATGACACAGGGAGCCTTTGTACAGCTGCAGGCAACATGCTTCTCTTTCAACATGCTTGTGACTTTGGAGATGTTCCATGAAGGGATCAGCAGGTACTTCTCTGCATTGATGCAGAGTTTTCTGATGCTTGCAAGAGCACAGGACAGGCCTAAAACACGTAAGAAACTTACAGCCTTTCATTTAAAGACCAAGGTGTATTTATATTTTATACTTGTTTTTAAACAAGACTTGAAATATTCTGTTAATGACAAGGAAGACAACATGATCAGTCAACCTGAGCAATGCTGAAACAGAGAATGTCAGTGTGTAGGAAGCAGCCCTGGAAGCATCAGGATAATGCAAAGATGGCTTAGGCAAAGTGTACAACTTTTGTGGCTAGACACAAATCATCTGATCACTTTTTTTTCCATAAAGAAAGTGGGGAATTTAAGAGTTAATGAACTTACTTGAGAAGTAATCGCTATTGTAGACAAGAGAGAGAACAATATTTTGTTCAGTACCATGAAACAGAGAACAGGTGGGATGAAGCAGAAAGGAATAATGAGACAGTGACAAACCCACAAAGAAAAATGTAGTTATTTTTTGAAAACACTTGAGAAATCTGAAGCCTCAGCTAAAGAAACTGATGTGTAAGACATGAAAAAGAGTTCTGAAAAACAATTAAAATGAATGCCAGTTACAGCAGAATGGCTAACCCAAGGGGTGGACAATGAAGTTTAATCCCATACAGACAAGTTCTGACCAAATTTATTTTGCATTTGAGGTTGAGTCTGACTCTCTTGGCGTGTGTTGGTATCATTTGTGAAATAAATTCATGAGAGAAGTGAGCGGTGACTGACAGTGCCCCTGCTGTCACAGTGCAGTGCTGCCTGCAGCGACTGCCCCTGTTTGACATTCCCAGGCTGGGCACCACGGGGTGGTCGTGGCTCTGCTCTCTGTGTGCCTCCTGACACCAGCAGGGTCACTTCAGGGAGCTGAAGTAGGCAGGTGGCTGCACTGCTGGACAGCTGAAACCAAAAAACATGGGGCTTTTTGTTCTTTGGGATTTTCCCCCCCATTAAGGCAGTTTTAAAATAAAGACAACGTTTCTTTAAAAATATTTACTTACTTATGTATGGTAAAAGAAAGTTTAAAAGACAACCTGCTTTCTGGCATTGCAGATATATAGTGATGTGCCCAACCCTGTCAGGGTATTTTAAGGTGCAGAGATGGTTCTGCAAATCTGTACAGAACCTCCCAGAGATTGTGCTGTGGGCTGCAAAGAGAAAACAATCAGGAATAGAAGCTGCTAGTTTGAGTGGATTGAATTTTGACTCGTCCCTCATGTCTGGGCAAAATAGGAGCAGATAGGTTATAGGCTGAAGAGGTCCTTTTTAATTATTATGTGTCTTTTGCTTCCTCTCTTTCCCAGGCTCACACCATAATGTGTTGTACAAGGGTGAAAAAGTGTTCAGACTGCACTTAACTGTGTATTAATGATCTACCCAAAGGCCATTTTTAATCAAGTCCAGACACAGGGATACCTTGTCTTAATGGCATCAGAAGACACTTCAATATCCTACATGAGAGCTGATAAATCTACATATAGGCAAGAGAAGCCCATAATGGGCACAGCACCACTCTTAAACAGCCAAGCTTGGCTTTCTCACTCCACACAGTTTGAAATTCTAGGCTCAGCTGCAGAAGAAGATGTGGGCTGGCTCTTTGTCTGTGTTAAAGACAGGCCTTGAGGATACTTGTGCTTACAGCTATCCAAAGATGTTTTTTCTCCTTAACAAAGACTAGTTTTTTCCATCTAGCTGCCAACCCTAGGCATCCTGAAATAATAGTATTTTCAACAGGCATTCATAGAGACCAGGGACGCCTGAGTAGCCAAGAAATACCTCAGCTGGTGAGTGCAGTAGGCAAGTTTTACTTTTGGTATAAAAAACCTCTGGGGGGAGAAAAAGTCACGCAAACTGTGAGACTTTTGAGTGAAACAAAAGACTGAAATGAAACTGTTAGGTGATTGATAGGCAGTGTCTCAGGTCACCTGGCTGCCATCTGACTGGGCACTGGAGGTATCAATAGGATTTGTTTTGGTGATTGAGGCACGAGAATTTGGATCAAATTCATTGCTGAGGATATTGCTTACTATTGATTCAACAATGATAATTTTGTTGGTCCTAAACTGCAGAGGAAAGCAAAAGAGATTTAAAAACCTAGCAGGTGTAACAGGATGATTAGGGTGACTGCGTGGGGGTTGGAGGGTAAAGGCAGTTGTGAGAAATTCTAGCTCAGGTTTCTTCAATACAGACACCAAAACATTTGTGCCACCATGAACAGCATTTGGCAAACCTTTACTGGGAGCAGAGAACTGAGAACTACAATAGTCAGAAGAGATGGAACTCGCAAGTGTGTTATGGATGGACTGTCAGGATGTCTAAGAAGGACATGGGCAGTCAAACTGAAGAAAAACAGCAGACAAAAGACTGAGAACTATAATTCTGCCCAGATAGTAAGGAGAACAATAAAAAGATGTTTTGAGGCAGCTCAGAAATGGAGCTCAGATCGAACTTTCTGGAGGACTGAAGCAGGCCAAGAGCCTGTGTGGTTATGAAATGATGACTGATAAGCAGGTAAAGGATGGTAGAACTAATCCAGACAGTTCCTGGTGATAAAATGATTGAACTTTGTCACTGAAACTTGTAGGTGTCTTCAGAATGAGACATTAAAAGGAGATTAACGTATTCTTTGCCAGGGCAATGTGTGCATTGTAATTACTGGGTTATATTCCCAGATCCTCAATCACTATTAACCCCAGTGTTCCTTGGGGCATAACAGTTTCAGATGCTTCCTTTCTGCATCCTATTCAAAACTGAACTGACTCACTGGACAGTCTGATCTGAGAAAAGGAATTCCTCCTTGTCTCGTTTGTCTCACTAGTCTCAGACTAGTGAGAATTTTTGGTTTTCTCTCTTCTGTACCTTTCTTGGATCATTAGAAAGGAAGTTTAACAAAACCTGGTTTGGTGTAGGGCTGTGTGGTGCTTGGCAACACCCCATCAGGCTCTTTCAGTGCACTGTCCATAAGGATTGCTACAGATTATGTCACAGGAGCATGCACTGGATGGTATTGGGGAGCCCTTCCAGCTCCTGCTGTCACTGCACTGTGGAGCAGGGGTTTTCTAGGCTGAGCCAGGGAACCTGTAAATAGCTTGATGTTGTATTGTACATTTTCTAGCAAGAACAACAACCTGCCAGTCGTTAGGTAAGTACTAGAAGTCAAATTATCAAACCCACATTCTACAGAGTAAATCTGTGTTATGGCCAACAGGATGTAGAAACAGCAGGCTTTAGTTGCCCTTGTAAAGCAGTCAGCCAACAGCTGTTAAATTCTAATTACACTGTTCAGATTATAAGGAAGAAGACAAGGGTGCTACTTCTGCAGAATCATTCTAAAAACTACCTTAAAAGTGTAATAACTCAGTGCCAGGAAATTCCCCTAGTAAAATGTACTGTTTACAGTTACCATGGCATGGCAAGAGCTTTTCATGATAGCTGCCCAACCACAGGTGTTACAAGGCTTTGTTCCCCTAGATTAGAAACTCTTGGGAAAGAAAAAAAAAAAAAAAAAAAAAAGCCTTGGCTCTGCAGTAGTTACCATAGCCTTGCTCTCTTTCATTTGGAACTTGAACAGTTTACCAACTTTTCTTCTCAGATTACAGTTTTGACCATCTTTAGTCATATGAGACATTTCTTTAAAATTTTAAAGCTGTCAGGAACACTTACAAGCACTTATTCATTCACTTACCTTCAGGTACTTCAGCTTATAAAGCAAAGTGTACAGGCAGTCACTTCAAGGATTGTCTTGTCTTTGAATTCTCTGGTACTGACTTTCCTAAGCATGTGCATGTCCCAAGAGCTCATCACCCCACATAATTTAATAATCCCTAGGAAGCAGTTCTTCTTTCTGTTCCCTGAACTGCCATGAATTATGCAAATCTATCTGACCAGAATTAAAGATAGATTTTTCATATAATCTTACTGACTTTTCCATATCCATCTAAATATCTCCATTATTTTAAACATAACTTAATTTTCACTTGGTTTTGTAATTTGCTAGAATTCTATGTAAGCTCAAAAGCCAGAAATTGGGATTTTTTCAATAAAACTGAGCTAATTACACAACCTTGCTGTAAGAGTGCTAGTGGAGCATCAGCCCATTGTGCTCCCTTAATAAGCCTCGCTTTGGCTTTGATCAGTTTCCTGTGTTCTTTAATATCATGTTCACATGGACCAGCCAACATAATTCACTGTCTCACTTCATCCTTATTTGCTATTTCACATAGACCAGAATGTGCAATGTATGAAATCAGTGATTGCTTTGTCTCCTTTTAGACTCAAAAGTGTCCCCAATTGATTGCCAGGTGCACTGAGCTACCAAGGACAAATCCATAGCTTTGCTAATAAAGAACCTTCTTTTAAAAAGGCATCTTGACATTACCTGGGTTTGGGAGAGAGACAACAACGTGCCTTTTATGTGTTCTGAGATCATTTGCAACAAAATTAGAGGAGTTGTTGAATAATGCCCCCAATGCATTGAAGGTGTGGAGCTACCTGGGAGTTATTGTGATGCTTATGCAATTTAAAATTTGGGTGTAGGCGCTAGGAAGGGGAGAAAAGCAGCTTCCAACCCTCGTCCCTTCAAAGGGCTTAATTGCTCATTAGGAATAACCATGGGAACAGTTTCCATGCCCCATTAATCCATCACACAAGTGGCCAGCACCAGCTGCTTCAAGTTAAGGCAGGAGAGGACCCTGCAGGAGTCTGTATTCCCCTAGCTGAAAATCCTTCTTTCTTCATCTAAAAATCTGTCCAATGTACAGAAAATTGGTGAACTATCAGTATTTCATAGCATTGAGTTTCTCGAGTTCACCATGCCCTATCAAAAAGAAAACCCATGTTATCATAAAGAAAATTAAGAATATGGTCAAATGCACTAAATACGTTTTCTCATCTCTTCCTATTAACTATTTGTTAATGTTTGTATATTTTTGTACAGGGTTCATTACTGTTTATACAACAGAACTCCTTTTTTTCTTTTCTATTACATTGAACATGTAAAAACTCGGTGTGAATTAGAAAATCTTCATTTCTAGAAGTCTCTTTTCCTTAACACAGAGAGGGAATGAAAGCTGAAGCTGCTTAACTATCCTTAAACCCCTGTGTATTGGGAACAAAATGATACAAACTCGAACTTCTCAAAACAAGATTTATTGGCACAAACATACATGTTACAAATGTCTACGATATTCTTGGAAAATATGTTCACCACTTCAAAAAAATCACTGTTCACAGAAAAGTACAGTAATATCAAACTTTGTAAGTCATCACAATTTCAGCATCAAAATACATGCATTTTATCATTTATAAATGAAATTCCACTGACCTCCAGGTAAAGCACTTTAAGAAATGTCCTGGTCTCCGCAACATTATCTTTTCCTCTCCAGATCGTTCCAATAAGGTGCAAATGGATTGTTTTCTGTAGAGGCACAAATCACAGCTCCTTGCTCAGTACAGCTGAGTCTATGAGGTGAGAGATGCTGTTCTCAGCACAGACTTTCAGGTCCTTTCTGAATGTGTTACTACAGAGCTGAACACCACTGCGTGGCTTTTAAAAGAATGCAATTAGAGATTTCGTCTGGAGTTTGGGCTTTTAGAAGGGCAACTGAAAACTTATTTCTGATTATTCCCATTACAGGAAGTAAAGCTTGAAGAATTACAAGGAAAGAGGTAGAAGAAAGGTTTTTATTTTGCACTGCCATTCCATCAGCATTTGAAACAGGTGTGGCATTGCCAAGGATACTTGTGAGGAGAAAGAGTAATCTCAGTAAATCCTCTTTTTTCTTTGGTGCCAGTCTAGTAACTTAATATCCACTCAAGATTTTGTCACTGACCTCAGACAATACAGAGCAAGACCTCAGCAGATGTCCTGAATCTGACTCTATGCCTCTTCCAGTTTCAGTGTCAGAGAAGCAGGCTTCACACAAACACACACACACACACTCACGGAGGGGAGAGGATGCACTGATGTCCTCAGCATGATCACATCTGCCTCACACCAATGGCAACAAGAAGGAAAGAAAATTTCTTGATGTCAGTGGAAGTTCTTTGAAAAAAGGGAGGTTGCACTTAATTCCACTTGATCTCAATTTGACTCCAATCAGATCAGTGCACAACAGAACAAAGAGGCAAAACTATAAACCACATGCACTTACAAAGTCCTGCACTTCTATCAGCCTTGGTAGGGCATTGAACATACCCAATGGCAGAATTTGCTGTGAAGCCATGGGCCTTCGAGATTTTCAAACCTCATCAAGACAAAACCCATGCAACCTGCTCCAACCTCAAAGACAGCCCTACTTCGAGCAGGACATCGGAGCGGGCAACCCCAGTGCTCCTTCTCGCTCCGATTTTTTATCACTCAAAGGAAAGGTCTTTCCTCCTCTGGATTAGAACGTGGCACAGATTCCATGCCAGGCCTGGATTTAGCAAGGGCAAATGAGGGTTTTTTTTGTTGTGTTAAACAGAAAACAGAAATTCCCTGTATGCTCAGGCCAATGTTGAAGTCCCTTCCAGACCTGGACATGACTTGCTCCTTACTCCAGGCTGGCGAGTGTGAGATACTACAGTGCTGAACTGATTACACAAACACCTCCAGAGGCTGCTCTTCTGTGTTAAGACTCAAGCAATAAGTCATTAAGGAAAATACTAATTAGCTGAGTATGAACTCATTTCCTGTAATGAGCATAACAAGTTTATAATAAGAGTTCATACATTGCCACTTAGAGGACTTTTTATGCTGCAAAACAAACTAAAGGTTGCTCACAGTAGATAGTGGCTGTTTCATCTCTTTCATAGTTGGAAGGAGAACATCTTACCCAAATGGCAAATGCCTGTCTACAAATATAAGCACTTCCTTTGGAAAGGGGAAGGACAAAAGAATAGGAGCTGCCAAATAAAACTTTAACCTCTACACAGTTGGTGCTTCCCCCTCAGAATATATTTTTGCAACAGACAAATCATGTTTTTAAGTCCCGCTCTTGAGTAGGAGGTGCTAATTTCTAATCTTTCAGTGATGCTGATAAACCTAATGTGAGTAATATTTTGCCACATGTGTGGTTGGGGGAGGAAGGATGTTTCATTTACAGAAATAATGATGTTTTTCATGATAAGTAGTGGGCTATCTGTAACATTTTATTGTGCAGACCGGTGAGTGTGTCATAGCAATGTTAGCATTTTAGTGTCTGGGGAAAAGTAGATGGAACACAGACTGAAGTTAGCTTTTCTAACGAGAAAAAAAAAGATATTCTTTCATCTATAGTTAAGCATTGGAACCTAATTGTTTGACTACTTTTATAGCTGCTAATTGCTTAAATAATATGTAAATAAGTAATGGTTGAACTTTATACCCATAGTCTTTACCATACATTTCTGCTTTTCCCTTTGGGTTTCCTGAAAGGCTGAACTTGCATTATTTAGTAGCTTGCTAGTGGCATGGTAGTCATCACTGAATTTTCGGCTCCAGCCAAGACGACTTTCATTAATAAAGGAATTTTAGCAAACTTTCAGATCAATACTGTAGCATTAATAGCTAAACTTCTGAAAAAAATTATGCATTGTGCATCTACGAATTTTTAGGTCCATTATATGCACTATCTCAATCCTTGGTCTTACAAAAAAATAATTGCAGCTGCCATTATTTAGTTTTAGTTTAAACAAACCTGCAGTGTATCAGGGGGAGAAACTGATTTAATCCCTTTAAACTTTTCCTCACAAAAAGCTCAGACTACCACCATGTGTTCACACGTGTATGACAGGAATGTAATGGATTCAACAAAGGGATTTTTTATCCTCACCTTAGACCATTGACAGGTGGAGAAGCACAGGTACTGGGCTGGATCAAGAGTAACCAAAATAATCATGCCACGTCAAAAAGATTCCATTAGTGAGCCCAAACTGCTCTAGGACAAAGTGGACATTCAGGCTGGATCTTTACTGTCCCAGGCACTCTGAAATCCACATTTGACTGCAGTCCTTGACCACTGCTGCAGCTGCCAGCAGCCCGATGTCTTGGGCTAGAATACCTCAAATGGTGCTCTCTGCAAAGAATGCTGCACCATCCTTCCTGCATCTATCTCCTGCACTGTCCAGAAAAAACTCTACCCTCTGTCATAGTTCATTTCAAGTATTTGAATTCAATAGACAAGCACTGCTAATTTTAATATAAAAAGGGTGCTTTTAGGTAGAGCCACTTATAAAAAGGAGTTTACTGAACGTTAGCAATACTTCACTTGGACCTTTTCCCAGTTTATGATTGTGATTTCCCAATTGTGATTACCACACTATCCTTACTTGCTGTTTCCTCTCTTTCCAGCAAAAAAATAATGAAATTACTGTTACAAGAACTGTTAAATAAATTTAATTAGAGTTCCAATGTTACAATTTAAGGTAGTTTAGTAAAAATGCTGTTGTTAGGCCTTCGTTTGTATCACATAATTTTGAACCAAATGAAGACCTAGGAGCCATGTTCTGCCTCAGGTGTGGTCGACCAGAGAGTGGAAGTTTGAGGAGAGCTGGGTGTTGTGGGGAGGAGGTTCTGCTTCAGCCAAGGCCCACCTGAGCTCCAGCTGAGGGCAACAGTGACAGTGTGGCAGAAGGCAGGGAGTCAACCCAGAGCACAGAACAGCCCCAATAGTCTGTGTTCCAAATACACTGCACTCCAAAACCACAATGGGTTTCTAAGAGAACAGAAAGAGACTTGAAGAATAATGGACAAGCCAGACACTGTGAGAAGAGCTCAAGAATGGAGCAGGTTTTTTCCATAATTGTCTTTGTTGTTCTCTATGATATTTTCTCTTTGAGAACAACTACTTTGCCCTTTTAAACTTATAGCACATGGCTTCTTTGGTTGAATAGAGTGTTACGTGCAAACCACGAGGCTGAATTCATGTTTTGAAGTGGTGCAGGTTCTGGTTTTTGCTTTGGAGAGTTAGCAGATGTGATACACTCATGACAGAATGAGGTTACTGCAGGAGTGACTCATTGTTGAATAATCAAGTGTTTACTCCACCAAAACTGCATGTAACCAGACTGCCACAGTTTTTCTGCTTTATTCTAAGACGTAGCTTTTAAATGTCAGTGCACCAGGAAGGAAGGTAAGCTCCTTGGGTGGCTCAGATCTCTTTTTATGCATGTGTTTAAAGGCAGAGAGCCTTACGGTTCTCAATGGAGAAGAAAAACCACTGAGCACATCAATTGAGACATAGATTAATCAACTGAGGAAGGGAAATTAACTGAAGAGGAAAACAAAATCCTTTCCTGAAGTATTTCTGAAGTAGACCAGATGGAGAAAGAACAACAGGTGTGAGGTTCTGGTTTGGTTGTCTCACACATCCCAGTCTTGGATTCCTCCTGACAATAATGTTACCATTTGAGAGACCTTCAGCCAATCATTTCTCTAGCTACAAGTCATTTTTTTCAAACTACTTTCTTCAGCCTTTTAATTTTGCTTTTAAAGAAGCTAATTTGAGGGTGCTTGTGCTTTCTCTGGCTCAAATGTATCTTGTCTAGCAACAGGGACCTAAATCAGGTGAGGAAGAACTGGCTGGAAGAGCATCTCAGTCTTCTGATGAGATAGAGGGCCCAAAGGTTATGATCTGCTACAGGTCTAAAGTTCAGGTCAGGATGCAAATCCAGATCAAAGAGACTTTGAGGCCTTTCTCTAATACTCACTGTGTACATTGGGAGGGAGCCCAGTGCCTTATATGGCTGCTGGTTCAGCCCTCTTCCCTGTTTAAAGAGCAGGAGAAGCAAGGCTGAGATGTAAATCCTGGATCATACCCAAGTCCTCCCAAGGTTAAATGTAGATGTCAAGTCAAGGACTTGCTCTTAAGAGCTAAAATCCATTGTATTCAGACAAGAAGTAATCCAGCTGCTCATAAAATTAAAGTTGAAACCCTGTCAGAAGAGCAGTGACAGAAACAGTAGAATTTTAAAAGGTCTTGCTACTCAGACAAAAGCATAGCAGATTGAGGCTGTTCTAATTCATTCCTCGCACAGTCAATAATGTCCTGCTCTTCCATCACTGAGTGTTTATATATCACTATAGAAAATGAAAAGCCCAAAGATCTTACTTGCCTGAACTGTTCACTGGGCTAACATCATGCAGGTTCCAACTGAATCAAAGTGCCAGCTTTAGAAATCCAACTGACTATGTTTCTAAATCACCTCTTGTCTTACAGATTCTAAGTTACATTCAGAATCTTTATCAGATTCTCCCGTCCTCCTTCTAATAGTATTGGATTAGGTTCGACTCTGTTGGATTGACTGTGCTGTTATGTAATGCTGTCAACTGAAAATCAGGTCAAGTACCTCATTAGGGCTTCCACACTAAATTTTCCTGCCAAGGTCTGTGCAACACTGGTTTTGGGTTTAAAGCCACATCTGTGTCACTGCAAGTGAGCTAAATTTGAGAAGGTGTAACGCCCAAACAGGACCTCAGTAGCCTGTTGATAGTGGGTGCAGGCAACACTTCTTCAAGCCCAGAAGCTGATGTAGGATCCCTGACAAGATCATTGAGAAGCCAAGCAGCAGCTGGCCAGCTGTAACCCTTTCCTTTCAGCTGTGCTGTGTGTGAAGGGCACCTCCTGCTGTACAGCCTCTGGGATGTACAGCTGTGCTCCAGAAAGCAGAGGAGGAGCTTCTTGTAAGGATGGAATATGCGGGTCTCAAACAATGTCCAATTCTGGAATATTCTAAAGCTATCAAAAGCATTGCTTCCAGCCAGAAGAGGCCTCAGTTTGGTCCCCCAGGTAGCAGTCAGAAAGCAATGGCCTGGGAGTCCCCTGAGGGTTTGCCAGGGAATCACTAAAAGGAAGCCCTTTTGTGATGCTTTACCAGCTCAAGGGAAGAGCCAAGGCAGTAGTCAGTGGTGCAGAGCAGGAGCTGAAATTTTCATTGGTGGTGACTGAACAAGAATGACTTAATTTTTCATGGAAAATTTACAGACAGGCAGTTATACCTTCATGGACATTTCAAATGTAGAAGCAGTGAGTGGAAAGCAATCAATCCTGGCTTCAACACAAATAAGATCTCCAACTGTGTTTATATAGATTGTGCTCTGCACCAGCCTGCACATATGTGATGCTGTTGCACAATCTATGACCCTGAACAGTCCTGTATTACCATATTCTCCTTGCTGAAGGTTTAACCCTCTGCAAGAGCAGCTGAGCTCTGAGTCTGTGCATCAGGGAAAGACACACTTGTTCATGCTTCCTGGGCTGAATTAGAAAGGTTACATGGATTTCTCACCAATTACAACCAACCACCACAGCACACGCAGCAGCAAACATTGAGCATTCACAAGCACACCGTGGGCAAACAACTTTGAAAAGTTAAACACATTATTTTACCGTATTTCATTACCACACAGGAGGAAATAGTCTCTTCACAAACATTCTAAAACCCACTAGAAGGCAGGTTTCTTAACTCTTCCTTGCAAATTCTCATTTATATTTAGCAGTCATCCCCATTAGTTACAGTTTTGGGAGAGAATGGGTCCACATTCCACAAAGAGAAGTTTCTATTCTCCACTCTCACCTAAAGGTCCCACTTTGATTATTAAGTGAATTGCTTGAACTACATTAGCTGGGAGGATGTGAGCTTTGCATCCTTGTAGCACTTACACTGCAGTTTCATTTGCAAGTTTTGTGTGTTTGTAGCTAGAGGATTCAAACTCTTTAATGTGTATTTGCAGTCCTATCAGCTATCTGTTCAGCCTCCCAGAGGAGAAGGAACATCTGCATTAAGGCTCAGTATCAGCATTTCACCTTCCTGATTGCACCACCTCCAGCAAAAGCTATCTTCATCTCATGAGTCTGTTCAGTAGAGAAGCCCTGTGAGGACACCATGCTCAACACGGGTGTGGGTGGCAGGGTGTCACTCCTAGCAGATGATTCCTTCATAACAGCTATCCAGTTATCTTAGCAGTTTAAAGAGGCTCCTGAAGTTGGATGGCTCATTCCTCTACCAGTGAAAGCTCATTTATACACAGCCCTCAGGTGTGCCACTCACTGAGTCAGGCCTTTCATCACTGCTACGATTTTTTTGCAGCCCGTGAGGATTTCAGAATTGTTTGTGTTCTCACCCAGCTGAAGGACTGAAGTGATCAGGGCATACCAGGGAATACCAGTATCACATTAGTGACTTTGAAGAGTCAGCTTCATTAAGACTGGAGCCACTTATGACTCAATGATATGAGGAGGTACACGTGACTATAAAGTGATAAATATTTAGGGGGAAATGCAACTGGAACCTTTCAATTGATCATTACTTATTCTCTCTGCAAAATTCTACTTCAGCACAATTTACATACAGATTCACAGCAACAAACTGGTCAGGCTCTCCATTTTCTTAATCTAAAACTATGTCAAGAGAGATACTCCACAGTGGGAATATTTACACTACTATTATCACTGTTTCTATTCCCTAATTAAATTGCGGACAAAGAATCCCATTCCATCAAATTATTATTTTTTCAGTTCTAAGAATTCTTTTCAGAAATTCTGAAGGAGTTATCCTATAAAGACCCTTCTCTGAGTTTCCTGGCTCAAAATTTGATTAATTCATTTTTAGTTTGGTTCAGGATGATTAAACTATTCACTGTTTTAAAAAGAAAGAAACAAGAAATTCACAAGAGCATACAAGAACTTTCTCCTGAGCCACAATATATAATTTCTTTTAATTACATCAAATGTTAGTTTCAATTAATTGAGTATAATAGGTATCTCAGCTGAGCACTTCACAAATATGACACTATAGTTTATGAACTAGCCACATGCACAAATTAAAATAAATATTTTTAAAGCCTATTAACATCACCACTTCAAACAGTGTTTCTGTTCCTTCTTCTTCTCCAGGAAAGCTTTGCTAGGCACCCTTCCCTTTCTCAGCCTCTCCCCACTGTTCCCCCTTACCTTCTTCCTGATTTTTGAGTGATCCTGGCAGTGGGGACCATTTCTGCAAACTGCTGCAGAGGCAGCTTCCTCCAACAGAGCTGGGCAGCCACAGACATCACCAACGCTGCTCACGGACTTTAAGTCAGGGCCTAATTATTGGGGATTGGCATTCGAGAGTTGTCCCACGAAACCTGACAAATGGTGCCTCGAGTTTTCAGCAAGAGACTGTACCTGAGTCATTTGTGATGTATTACCACTTCTGCATTTCACCTGGCTTTTTCAGGACTGTGCTAGCTAATGCTTTTTGGCTGTAATACATTTTTTTTTTTTTCTTTCTGGCTTTCATATTGAGGCCATCTTGGTTGTTCAGAACACCATGAGGAAAAAATTAAATCCATAAAGGATGATAAACCAGTCTTATTTATCATCTGCAAACAATATTTTTAGACTTGGATTCTACACCTAATCTCAACAAAGTCCGTGTTTGGTTGGCTAAATTGAAATACAATATCTTACATGAATACTTATAGGTATCACTCTTTTCAGTGGGAGTAACAGATGTATCTGACAATGGATTTTGCCATCCAACTTTAGGAGCTCAGATTGAGAATTTTGGTCCTAATGTTTGCTGCAACCTCAGATTTGGGCCTAATCTACCTGACAGAGTCCCTTTAAACAGGAGCTTCCCCACAGCTGCATTCTCTGATTCTGAGATGTTTTAAGATGCTTTTCATATACTACAGTTTCTGAAGGTCAGTGCGTACACATTTTAAGACACAGTGATTAGACAGTGTATGGAACTACTTGGCAGTATTTAGCTGGTACAGTTTCTTGTGGAAACAACAGAATTCCAAAATACACCACACTGAATGCTTATGGGTTATTACAAGCAAAAATCCCAAGACACCGGGAATTAAAAAGCGGAGTTCAACAAAGGAACACTGATATCGTCGGTTGATATGAACAAAGTTGTGCCAAGTCTTCCTTCTTTGCTTTTTCAAGTGGAGAAATAAACTGGGAAATGAAGCAGAAGGAAAGAAAGATTAAAAAAAGACAAAACCCAAAAGTTATTCCAGAGTTACTGTTGTGCTTTATTTTACAGAAGCGTCTGGTGTCAGACGACTGCAAACATCTTTAGCACACCTTAGCTGAAGGAGCATGACTTTTCAGGCACGCAGTGTTTCTTTCTAGCAGACTTGGGGATGCTCCTCCTGTGTCTTTGAAGGGAAAACTGGAGTGGAACGCAGGGGAGACTGTGACTCAAAAGGTAGAAAGGGCAAGGACTGACAGGGATATCAGCTGCTGTCCCCAGCCCCAGCAACATCTGCAAAGTGTTGTATTATTTCCTCCAGCAGGCAGCCTGGGCCATTCCAGCACCCATGGCAGCTTGTTGCTGTGAGGAATGGCTCCGTTTGTCTGCACCTACAGCCACCCCTCGTGCAGGGGCTGAGCTTGTACCCACTCCAGTCACAGACTGGAAAGGTCATGCAGGCCTTGTCTAACAGCACTTGGATGCTTGATGTCTACAGGATTTAAACATATACTTGAAAACTACTGTAAACAAATACAGCATTGAGTTAAATGCACAAGGTCCTTCCTGAAGCTGCAACCTTTAGGCACTTATCACAGAAGAATCAAGTAGACTGGAAAAATAATTTGAACAACAAGCACACTCAAATCTCACTGACTTGGTACTAGATCTCATTATGGTGAGCCACGGCATGGGTTGAACAATGTGACTCAAGTTTGTTATTAAATACCCTAAACTCAACCTAACCCATGTCAAATCTGTTTGTTTTTTTTTTTTTTTAAACTTACCAGGACAGGAATTCAACATTTTAAACCAGGAGTGAAACAATGTTCTTACTTATATACGTTTCAGCCTAAACTTCTATGGAGGAGTTATGAGCTATCTTGCCCACATTTTACTTTCTTGTTAAGACTCACATAATGCTCAATGAGGAACATATACCCAGCAATTAGTTCAGTAGCTGCACATCTTTTGTCTGGTTGCTGCACTAGACTGCAGAACAAGGGCCGGTCTTCCTCTGAGTACCCAGTTAATATAGTTAATTAATATCTAACCATTTCCCATTCTTGCTGTATCAGTGTTACGAAACCCTGGAATTATTCTGGGTCACTCTGGTGCCAGCATTCATAAGGCTAATAAACTGTCACATGTATCTCTTTCCATTTAGTCATGTTTACAGATGATCCTGTAAGCCTTCTTTACAGGAGCAACAGAGGAAAATGGAAACATGCTGAATACCAGGCATGTAACTTGAGAGCTGGGAATTAACTCACATCCACAGTCTGGCCTTCTGGTGAATCTCTTCTGGGTTACTACCTGCATTGTGTATCTGAAGAAATCTCCCTTTCAGGAGTTAATGCCATATTACAGTTATGTCACCTAACAGCTGTTGCTAACACAGGGTTACATAAATGAAATGTTCAGTTCCTGTCATTACAAGGTCCCTGAGGCCCAACCAGCACGACTGCTATTGTTCATTAATAGCTAACTTTCCTACAACAACTGTGTGGAATGAGATGATCTTTCGAGAAAAGAAATCAGTGA
Source organism: Sinosuthora webbiana (assembly GCA_013397395.1). NCBI lineage: Eukaryota > Metazoa > Chordata > Aves > Passeriformes > Sylviidae > Sinosuthora > Sinosuthora webbiana. The sequence continues at coordinate 163,079 of VXBN01007474.1, read as the reverse complement.
GACTTTGGGCCATCTTTTAACAACATTTGGGCAATTTGAGGTGCAAAAGGATCTTCAGAAACACTGACATTTCAAATTCTAGCTGATACGGTAGAAACCAGGCACCTACATGCTTTTAAAAAATTCATCAGATGCCTGTATGCCTTCACCCTCTTTGTACAGGCATGAAGTATTTCAAGAACTACTGTTCTTTGTAGAAAACACCAGGACTGTGGCACTCATCATAATGAAAGGAAGATCTCTGAGACTGCATGAAAATTTATTTAAAACATAAAAAGGGAGAGCTTTTAATCCTAGGGAAAGCTATGTAACATGCTAATGTAAAAAGCATTAAATGTCAACAAATTCTGCCAATATGTGTCCAGGGAGTTTGCAGTAATTCTCACTATAAAAGATAACACTGGAAGGGAAATTTCACAAATTAATCAGTTTAAATATTTTATATCTGTTTTTTCATTGCTTTGGTTTTTAATGTATCAGCCATTCTTAAGTCACAAGTTATTGAGATGATAAATAAAAGAGAAAATGAATTACTCACTTATAATTATAATGAGAATGACTGCGCATACTACACCAAGGATGATCATCATCTATAAAAAGAAAGTTACAAGAAAGAAAAAGAGAAAGTCAGGTTTTCACATGAAAGACATTAACCCCTCCATTTTTTTTTGCTTTTACTTAGTGACTCATTCCTCATACATCAAACTCTTGTAAACACTCACTGCAACAGACTTGTTAAGGCCCCAAATTTAATGTTGATTTTAAAATCAACAACAGACATCAAATAAAATCAACAACTAGCCTCTTGTCAAAGCTGGCCAGTTCTTGCCCATCAGCTAAAGATGCATGACCAACCTTAACCATTGCCAGCAGTAAAGACAAACTCAATTTCCAGTGTAAAACAACTCCAGTGGCTGGGTTCACGTGTGGCCATGTCCCACCTTATACCAGAGTCACCTGATCCCTTTTCCCACGTTCCTGGAGTCAGCAAAGAGACAGCTGGAGATGTCTGAAGCCCAGCAGCTGTTTGTGCTGCCCTGTGTGCTGGTGCTGTTGAGATAGGAAGCCCATGCCAGCAAGAACAGTTTCCAGCATGGTGTCCAGCACGTTCTCCTGGGAGTACCTCACTGCAAAGCAGAAGCCTGCTCACAGAGCAGCTGTGCACAGCCCACAGCAGCTCTGAGCTGCCTCAGAGGCCCCACCTGAGACTCACTGAAAGCTAAAGATCCTCCAGGGATGCTGCAGCCCAGTTGCCATTATTACCCCAGTGAGCAGAAAGACTGAAAGACAACAAACATGGGCACGTCAAATCAAGGCCTTCATTCCTCCTAACAGGAGGACAGAGACAGCCATTGGCTTGCAGGAGATTTTTTTTTTAATTTTTTCCCTCTCTTTCTGGAGTTTGGGAGCCAGGGGAAGGACAGGGAGATTGTTTGTCAGCAGAAAGCAGGAAGGGACAATGAGGAAAGGAGAATAAGGGTCAGTTTGAAGATCTAGTGTAGTACAGATCACTATGGTGACTGCAGTCACATGGGTGAACCTAACTCAAAATCTGTGCTTGCAGCTCCCAAAAGCCCTGCTTCCTGCACTTCTACGTATATTAGTTGGGCAACAGCTAAAAAAGGCCCAGAGGACCTGCTCAGTTGAATTTCTAACCTAGATCCTTTCATTTCTGGAGTGTTTTTCCATGTAATTTACCCAGAATATTTTGTCTTGCTTTACATTTCATAGCGCTGTGGATTGAAGAGACAAAGCAGACAACAGGCTAGCAAGGGATACATGTGGGATCCTCCCTTGGGAACAGCTGGTTTTGTTCGAGTGGACATAAGTAGTCAGCAGGAAAGTTGGTATTGAGAAATGGAAATGAAGCTGAACTCTTGGCACAGTGTTCATGGTGGTGGTGCATGAGTAGGAAGAAGCAAAGACATGAGTCTTAGAAGAGTAAGAGGAGATGAAGTGTCTGGGTCCAAAATCCACAAATACTGGAGAAGGTCTGAAAAAGCAAAGGAGAGTGAGGTTCTCTCTGCTCTTGGGAAAGGATTAGACTTTGAAGACAGCAGAGAAGGCGGCTGCTTGATGAGAGTCCTGCTCTATCCTAACCAGCCCCTCTTTACAAGAGACTATAATTTCCTCCCTTGTCACAGAAATTTGTAGAATCCAGTTTTGGGTATCTTTTATGGTTTACCATCCTGAAGAAAAATCAAATCAATGATCCCCACAAGGAAAAAGCTTCTTTTCTCCCACTGCTACACTTCACTGCACCTGATCAGATTTTGTGGTTCACACAGAGAATTGACGTGGAATTCTTCCCCATCCCTATTTGAAGGCACCAGTGAAGCATCAAAAGTTGTATCTATATTTTATATACCACAGAAATTACGGGTTGTGGTAAAGACCAAGACCATTGCTTGACTTCTGGAGCCTCGAGGTCAAGGCACCTCTTTCTCACCCTGACGAGAAGAGATGACTCAGAGGTGCCATTCTGCAGGCAAAGTCCCACTAAATGCAAGTGAAAGCAATTCCTGCCATGAAGCGACTCCTGACTAGAATTTATATTCCTTACCTTGCAATTTTTCCACCAGTATTTCCTCTTCAGTTTGGCTGCACTGGTCTCAAACTGTGAGGCACCTGCTTGCAATGCATCTGCACGGTTGTCGAGCTCCGACAGCTTCTGGTCCCGTTCCAGCACCTTGTCCACGTTCATTCTCATGATGTCCACCACCTGTGAAGGCACGGACCCACCTGAGACTCGTCCCACAGGAAAGCTGAGGGGCACCCATCTGTTCACACCCTGGAATGTCACACCTCATCCTAAACCCAGCCTTTTGCCACTATCGTGTGTGGCAGTGCCTCAAAATCCCAGCCTGTGGAACCACACTCCATCAGCTACACTGTGCTGGATGCCCTTTCAGGTAGAAAATAAAGAGACACCATGAAATACCACAGTTAGTTTCATTGAAGTTTTTGACTACTTTTATACAAATACAAAAACCTGATGAAGATCTCCATACAACAATTTGATTGACATCACAAAGAACAAGCCATTATTTTCCTTGTACATTTAATACCTTCCTTACCTGAGGTGTGGAAAGTAGCCAGATAAAGGCCACTCTAAAGGCAACTGTATGCATTTCCTTACCAAAAAATTTTCTCATTCTGCAGGTCTTTTGGGTAAGATGATTTCTCAGTCATGATTTGAAGTCCTGCTTGAAACTGGAGAATATTTTACGTGAGCAAATTCAGCCCAAAGAGCAGCAGAGAACTCATGCCACCTTATTGCACACTCAGTATACAATAGGCAAGGGCTGTTCATGCAGGTATTTTATACATTGGGTAAGATTAAAATCCTCTTCTAGCAAGCCAATAACTAAATGGAAATCCTGTAGGAATTCACCAGAATGCAAATGTCAGACAGTGTCACAATCTCAGTAAAGTCGTGTCCAATTTTTCTAGCAGCGAATGAGGCTGATGGTCTGTTAATTCTCATACTCTATAATAAGGAATTCCATGTTATACATATTTAATAAAATTTAACTATTACCTGTAAAAATCCAGAATTATTTAAAGGATACATTATTCAAATACAGTGAGATGAAATTGGTAGTGAAAGAATCTTTAACAGGACTGGCAGAAGGTGTCAAAAGATTTGTTTCACTTGTCTACCAAACCTAAACCAAAATGAAATATTTTGGTCAATCCAAATTTTCTTACTTGCCTTTCCAAACCAAAACCTTCCAAGCACTTAACTTCATATAAAATAATAATAATAATAATTTTTAAAAGTATTGATTTCTCAGCTAGTATTTAGCTGACTTTTATCTTGATACAATGATTTGTAGTGAAAATGTTAAACTATTTAAATATGCTGAAACAAAATACTATTTCCTACCCATTCTCTTAGTTTTTTGGGATTTGTGGTAGATGTTGCTGCTGTTTGTTTGTGGTTTTTTGTATTGTTTTTGTTTTGCTTGTTTCCCCAGAACTAGTTATTGAATCTAACCTGGCTGCAGTGAACACTTGTCCAGGTGAGATTTCATTTTCGACAAATAGATAAACGTTTGCCTGGGCCTTAGAAAATAAGCTCTGCGATGTCTAGAGGAACCAGGTGGGAAGATCCAGTAGAGGAACAGCAGAAATACTCTATGAGCATTGGTGTAGCATTAAAAATATCAGTGATCTCGTGCGGACCCAAAGTTTCCTGCGCTGCCCGGGGCTCTGCTGCCACCTGCGGGTGACGTCCCCGCCCGGCAGGGAAAGAAAAGCGCCGGGAAAAATCGGGAAAAAGGGCAAAGCAAGGCTCGGTCAAAGCCAGACACGGGTAAGAAATAAAAGGGACTTTACTTCGATATTTAATAAGGATTTTTATAGTACTGATGCCTTAGGATGCTTTTGTATTTTTCAGATCCTGTACTGCTTTAGGGTATAACTAAAGCTCCACAGCCTGTCAGCTGCTGTTCTCCTGTTTTATTCAGACAAAGCAATTCCTCTGGGCCTGAAATTCAAGGACACCTCCCTGTCTCAGGCACTGAAAAGTATAAACAAGAGTGAACTGGGGGGAGCAAACTGGGGGTAAATGACTTCATTACCTGAAGCTGTAATTGGAGCATTCACCCCTGATATGGAAATGGACCAAACTTAGAATTGTCTGAAAAACTCGTGACCATCGTCCGCCTTGGGTGTAGCCTCTGGGAGGCTCTGACTGCCCAAGGTGTGTCTGTTGGAGGCCTTTAATAAACACCCACTTTATTCTCTTAATCTTGTCTAGCCCCTGTTCTAGGGAGCCACTCCAGTACAACAATTCGTGAAGGTGGAATATGCCAAAATACATGTTAGATCACATATATAAATTTATAAACCTTGCAAATTTGCATATCAAACAAAGATGCCTCAACGAGAGGCTTAAATGAATGTCATGGCATCTCTCTATTCTAAAGTATTCCCTCCCAGATGGGCCTAGTTTTAGTTTACAGAATATGTTTTAGAAGGGCCTTTGGTATCTCAAGATAGCATAAAGCTTTCCAGTCTCCAGCTGCAAAGCTTTTAAGATGTTTGGTCTTCTGGCCTAGCAAAATATCAGACTATTTTAAGGTATTAGGTTTAAAAAATTACAAATATGCATGTTAAGTGTATTGAGAATACATAAAAGGTATATAAAAAGGAAAAAAAAATGATCGTGGCATCACCACATTGGGTCCTTCAGTGTGACAAACCAGCATCACCCCAGCAACCTCACAGTGCTGGAAGTGCCAGTTTGCCTCCCTTGGCTATTCTTATACTGGGATTTCTCTCTTGAAAAGGACCTGCTGACCATGTGCTATCAATTCCAAACCCATGAAAATTCTTCATTGGAAGAGTGATTGGGCACTGGAATCATCTGCCCAGGGAGGGGTGGAGTCACCGTCCCTGGAGGTTTTTTAAAAAAGCCTGGAAGTGGCACTCAGTGCCATGGCTTGGTTGATGAGGAGCTGTTAGGTCATAGGTTGGACTAGATGATCTCAAAAGGCCTTTTCCAACCTAGTTCATTCTGTGATTCTGTATCAACTGCAGCCTCCTTCTCAAATGGAAGGCAAAACCCTCGTGAATCCTGAATTTCACCCACATAATCCTCAAATCCAATAACTACTCATTGTCCCCTCATACTGGGCAAGAGTAACTGTGAAAATTATGTCTTCATCTCCACAAAAAGCAAGATTTTCATGGGTCTGAGTGAAAAGAGTCAGAATACAGAGTATCTGAAACACAAAGCAGGGGTTCACTATCCTCACTGATGCCATCTCTATTGATCTGCTTGAAGAGCCCTATGTATCTGACAGACATCACTCATATTAAGATAATAAAAGGCAATTTTTATCATCTTTTAGGGACAGTTACTTTTGCTGTCATTCACATAAACAATTACAGGACCACCATGATGTAACATGTTCAGGACAAGAAGTTTGTTTCATTATTCTGACCAAAGACAAAAGCTAAAATGTAAGATTCCTTTCCCCACTGGAAGAGGAAATAAAGATTTTTAAGAGATAACCTAATCTAGACATTTCTACATCCAGAGGACGTTGTGAACACATCTGACCATCAACAAAGGGGAGACCAGAAAGTCACTGTTCCAGGTTTTCAACAAAGAAAAGCTTCCCAAAAAGCCAAAGCCCATTTTGACAGATGTATTTAATTCCTCTTAAGAAATGCATTTGAGTTGGATATTTTGAGGTCTCCTCTACTATCTTTAAAGCATGCCCAAAGCTGTTGAAAATAGAGGCCTTTATGCATGTAAGTACATATTTTCTAATGTGTGTTTTATCAAATTGGCATTTAAGAATCACACAAGCTCTGTGCACTTCACCACAGACAGTAAGCAATGAGTTCCTTCAGTCTTTGGAGGGGTTTAACAATATTCTTTCCTTAATACCCAGCGCACCATTGCACACAGCAGGTGCTTAAGGATGCTACAGCTGCTACTGTCCTTCTGGTACCCTCAGGGACTGCACCCATGAGCAGTGAGTGTGCTCACTATTCCCATTCCCAGAGCAGTTGGATGGACACTGGCGTTACAGCCAAGACAAGAATTTAAGGATCCAAGCTGAAACAGGCACATGGTCCTCCAAGATCTAGAAAAGGAGTGGGGTTTTGTTAAAGATGCTGTCATGACATCATGTGTGGGTGCCTTTCTTCGGGAATAAATTGTGATGATTAATCAATAGAGCTCTTGCTAATGAACACCACCCTCAGTGGCTCAATTCTAATCTATCTATGAGAAGCTGATGGTCTGTCTGTGAAACAGTCTGTGAAATTAGCATCTAACCTTTAGGAGTGCAGGAACACACTACAAGAGCTGCTTCCACTATGACATTTCCTCCTAACCAGACTGGCTGGGAGGAATTCCTGAACTGGCAGCAATGCCCACATTTGATCTGCAGAACTGTTCCTGGTACAGGGCTGTTTATATCCAGGATCTCTCTTGTACTGTCTGCCTCCTTTGATAAATCTCATTTCCTAGACCCACTGCCTTCGGATGAGCAGGAGCTGCACGAGGGAGGAAGCCAAGCAGATGGCTTGGGGCCACTTACCTCATCCACCTGGGCCTGTGTCTGCTGCAGCCTCTTGTTGCTGGTCACATTGGTGGCAGGAGGGGGCCCTGCAGCCCCTGCAGCACTGCTGGGACCTTGGGCAGAAGCTGGAACAGACCTAGAGCAAAACCAGAGAACCTGAGTGACCAAATCCATCTTTACTTGTTCACTGCCCCTTTTCTGGAACTAGTGAAAAATGGTTATCACTTCAAAGAACTTTTGAAGTTTCAAAGTATACCTTCTTCTTCTTCGAACTCTTCTGTTGTTTCAATCCATGCTTTCCATTCCTGGATCACAACCCTACTGCTCCGTTCCTTCTCAAACCACCATCAGTTTTTACATTATTTCTTGGTGGGACTTTATCAAACTCTTTCACCTCCCTTACTGCTTTTTTAAATGGCAAACAATTCAGATTATCTACCCTAAGTTAGGCCAATGGCCAAACTGATCACAGACCTGGCTTGCAGCAGGGCAGACCTAATGTCCCACTTGGAGAACACACTCTGCTCTGGGTACTTTGTGATTAAGCAGTAAGAGATGGGCTGTGACCCTGTCTTCCCTCTCAGTGTGCTGAGTAAAGCACTGCCCTGCTCCTCATGTTCGGATTTCACCAAGCAGAGACAAACAGAAGGAAACAAACAGAGCAGAAGGTGAAACATCCATCACAAACAGAAGGGGAGGAAAAAGAAGCAGAGGAGGAAGTGGGAGTGAGAATTGCACAGATCATGGGCTCAGTCATCTCTAGCATCCAGCAGTGCCGACCCTCCCCAGTCCTGGTCACCAAATGCCCCACCAGAGCAGCCTCAGCATATCCACAGCCCCTGGGGGAGTATTTGCAGCACTGCTGTGAACAGAGCCTCATCTTCTGCAGAGAAGCTCTTAAGCTTCAACGCTGGCTTTCTCCAGTTTGCTCTATAACAAAGGACAAAGCAAAGAATCCTGAAAATCCAACAACAGATCTGATCTGTCTCAGAGAATGAGTTTGTGCAGGCAAATCACCCCACCAGCCTGAACAGGGTCCCTGAACCTCAGCCAGTCATCCTTCACACCCACACTCTAATCTGTGAGACCTCAACTCTCCCTTCAAGGGACCCCTCTCCCTCCTTCCCACAGGGAAATAAAACCCTCCCTGAAGCTGCAGAGGAAATCCCTGAGCATGTGAACTGAAAAATATCACAAATCCCACTCATGCATTACCAATGCCACCCCACAGTGACAGACTGAGAGAACACAGTGTTTCTCTGTGAATCATTCCCTTCTACATCCTGGGGTCTGATTAATGCTGCTGGAATTATGGCCTCATTAATACACTGTCAAAACGCCTGGGGGCACTAAAGTTAGCTCCCCGAGGGTACCTTAAGCTGCAAAATGCAGTTTGACAGTGTTGCCTGAGGGCTGGGATCCCTGTGGATAGCACTGACCCTCAGAAGCTCCCAGAGATGGAGCAGCTGTTTGCAGACCTGCTGCAGCTTACACTTTACTTTTTAACTGAGGATGAGAATGTCATTAGCAAGCTCCATCTGAAAGAGAAGAGATTGAGCCTTGCACTACTTGCTCATCCTTTGAGGACCTCACAGCCACTACTAAAAACATAAAAAACAGATGCTGCTGCCACCTGCAAGGGAATCACTCCACCGATGGCCACAGGCCAGCATCCCAACAGGATTTATTTTGAGTTGTCACAAAGGATCAAAATCTGACTATTATGTACATCACACACAACACAAAACAAGATCTCCCTGGAGCATCAACAGCCTCAAAGGGAGATCCTGTTACAACAACAGAGCTAAAATTGAAATCATAAAACTTCTTTGCAGTTAAGTAAGTAAACAGGCATTTTCCCAATCAACACAAGCAGAATGCTTTCTGTGGAAACACTGTGTCGCTACTACAAAGGTCAAGAGAGCTCCTCTCTTGAGTTATGCACTGTTGGAATGCCAGAGCCTACAGAAGAGGAGTATGTGAGAAGAGTTTTTCCCTGCCACATGTTTTGCTGTAAGAGCTTATAAATTCAGTGATGTTCTTGGTCAGAGCTATGAGATAACCCCAAAGCTTGGAGCTCTGCCACGTACCTTTTCTGCCTAGTAATTCTCATCTTTTTATGCACCTCCCAAGCTGCCCTTAAAATGCCTTGACATACAGTAGATGTATGCCTAAATGCCTAAACACTTTCAAGGTTGTTCTCTTCCAGCATTCTTGCTGCCATCTAATTTGGTTTCAACTGCATTTTCTGGGACTTCTCTGCTCCCTGCACAAGGGAGGAAATGATGGGAAGAATGGGTGTTTTTACAGTTGCCCTGACCATCCAGCAGGAGAGATGACAATCTTTATGATAAGGCACAGCAAGCTCGTAGTTAACACACCCATCTCAATTAATTACCTAAAATCTAATCCAAGTTTTCTGGTAAAGGAGGGAACTGAAGGCCTGCATCACTTGAAAGCACAGATTCTCTGCCATATCATAGAGCAAAAATTCTAGAATTAAAGTCCAGCCTACATTTACATAATTCTTCCTGCATTTACATAATTCCTCTATTATTGCCTCTGTGCCATGTCATATCAGCTTATAATTTCTCAGAAGCATTATTCAAAGAAATTTATGCAAAAATATTAGCACTATGTTGTAGAAGCTTCCTTTTGAAATACATGAAGCATCACAACTTTTAAGTATAATTTCTCATGATCTGGCATGGTTTGGGGTGCTACAAAAGAATGTAAAATCCATATAAAAGCTCCATCACTAGGCCCCTCTCCATCAGACTTGTTAAGGAAAAGGAAAAAAATTACCATTGGTGCTGAGAGCTGCCATTCCCAAGAACAAGTCAGATTAATTTTGAAAGAGGAACAAAATTCTGTTATTGTTGGTGGGAAAGGGTATGAATCCCTAGCAAATACCCTTAAATGGCAACCACTCTGTGACATCAGAGCACAGGCCAGATCTGGATCAGTCAGCACACGAGCAACCCAAGAGACTGAAAGGAGTGCAGGCTCTGTGTTTGCAGCCACCTTGGAAGAAACGTTCAGGGACTTTCTGAGTGATTCAGCAAAATGGTCCCAGCTGACTCAGACATCCTCAGTTCTTCCAGTTGGGCCTGAAACTGGTAGGTCAAATTCATGACTAAGAGATTTGTCATCTCGCTGAGATGTTTTGAAAGCAACTTACTATTTAGATCTGACAGTTCAAGGCAGCTGCAACTCTTAATTAAAAGAGAATTGGAGATAGCCGGTGTTACTGTTTTGCATTTCAGCACTGGCTGAAAAACATTAAGGATGATTGTGTATCTAATATTTTGGGAAACCATCTGACACACTTCCATTTTTGTTCATATGTGTGAGCTACACAGCAGGATTTTTTCACTTAGTCAGGCTAGGGAAGGGAGATGCACGATGCAAACACCAGGCAGATGCCAGGCCACCACTGTGCCTTGGTACAGTTTACATGAGGACCTCCAAGGCTGCTTTCAGCATCTTCTTTTATCCATCCAAAGTGCTTTTTAAAGCCTCCAGCTACAGGACCTAATCCCTTCAAAGTCTTTATCCTAACAACACTGCACTAAGCTAAGGAAAAGCTGTTATCCCTACATATGGCTGGAAACAGGTACAGGGAGATGAAGGGAATTCTCCACGGCACAGAAAGCCTGTGGCAGAGCAACCCAGCCCTCTTCATTGTCCTCCTTCTGCTCTTCTCCAACTCTGACTCAAATCAAATCTCACAACCTATTTCTAAGAGCAGGAGTTATTTTCTTCCCCTCAAACGGTGAGAAACACAGCTAAAGCTGACAGCACACGGAAAGTGAGAATCACATCAGACAGTTTTAGGGGGTGTCAGCTGGCAAAACTCAAGGGAGGGGCAGTGAACAGCATCAATGCAGCAGATGTGATTAACGATCCCTACCAAAAATGAAATGAAGCAGACAATTTTTGAGGAGCCCCAGTCTGAGTCCTCTCTCCTCAAACCCTTTCCCTGTTGTTTAAATAAAACAAAGTTGCACTCTCTTCCCTTTTAGGTTTGTTTGTTTCTGTTTTTACTGATCAGGTATCATATTTGTGTAGTACATATTTACTATTGTAACTTAGGTATATTTAAGGCACTTTTCCCATATGGACCCCTTCAAAAGCCCCCTGCCCATCTGGGCTCCACTGTGGAAGTCTGACAGTCTGCAGTTTCAAAGGCATTTGAAAAACACATTACAAACACACCTTTGTTTAACTGTAAAATAAATCAGAACACTTCCATAGCTTTGTACTCTTGGGATTTAACTCTAAAACAATTATTAAAATTAGCTACAAATGCAAATTTATACAGTACTTTAGTGGCTATGCTTGTCAGTGAAGATTGTGGCCCAAGGAGTAGCTGCAGAAACAAACCCATCTCACATTGTCCCTAGTGCAGAGAACGTTCCTCTGTGAATTGAGATGCTCTGGAAAGCACTGAGGCACGAGGATCTCTAAGGAAATAAAAGAGCTCTACAGGCCTGGGGGTTTGCTGCTAGTTTTGGACTTGCTTTGTTTATTCCTATGCAGTAACAGCTAAACCAATTTTTCCACTGGTAGTTTGCAGAGAGGGACTTTTACTGGCATTACTTTGAGTCTGCTGTGTTCTGGAGCAATTTGCAGGTTTCCAGCTTTGTGTTAATCAGATGCTACCACATGGGATTTTATTTCTGCACGAGGCCAGTTTATCCAGGACTAACTAAAAAAGCTTTCTTACCAATCAGTGTGGCTATGTGAGGTTTGACACAACCCTAAGAAAATCCAGTCTGATAAACAGAGCAGACTAAAGTTCTGTGCCTGTCTGTTCTCATGTCACCTCTTGAAGAAATTGATATTTGCACTCCTTAAGATTCTGGGCCTTCCAGACTCAAGTCCTTACCTGTACAAACTTAACAACAGCAGGCGCCTACCACAGTTGTGGGTGGACAGTCCTGTTTCTCTTTGTGTCCAGGAAAGAGACATTAATTGTCCATCCCAGCACCTTCTACCAATTTTTTTGGTTTTCCCATGGTGAAATGGGATAGTGTCAAATGGCAGGTCCTCTTACTCTTCGAAAACCACACACTAATTCTATCAGGAGAGGTGCACAGAAACTTCTAGCACCCCCATAAAATTAAGTGTTCTTCAGGTTCTCATTCTTCTTACAGGCAGGTAATGATGTCCTCTGCCTGCAGGGTGAGAGGACTCTCCAAAAGACAACCCTGGCTAGAGACCATGACCTCCCACTTCTGAGATGCTCAAAAAGGGTAATTTGCTTTTCAGTTCGGCTGCCCACTAATTGTACCTGTTTCAGATCTCTAGCTCATCTTTCCCCCTCCCGTTACTAACCAGCCTCTTTTCATAGGCTAAGTTTAGCCTTGTTTTCATTCTACTGATCTCACTTCCACAGGGGAACAAAAAAAAAAAAAAAAAAAAAGCTGCTCAATGGGAGTAAAGAAAGCCATGATACCATAAAACAGGTTAGGCTGAGGAGAGAGTTAGCTGATTGACAGAGGAGTATCACTGCTGGGCTAGTGGACATTTGCATACTATGGCTGGAGGGATTTTCAGACTACAGAAAGATGTTTTCAGCCCTCTGAGACCTCACAGAGGGAGTGGAATTAGCTCCCAACAAGAGCAAACAGGCTTCCAGGCTTCCTTCACTTACAAGGGAAGCATCACTGCTTGAACAGAGATGTTGCTCTCCATTGTGCTTTTATTCTCTTTGAGCCCCTCAGTATTCAGTAGAAATGTGACTGTTGACAAGTAAATGGCTACAGACAAACTTAGACTAACTCCATTCCAGGACTATCAAATTTCAAATTATTCCTCGTGCTATTTGTAATAACTGTGGAATGAGTAATAGTGAATCAGTGGTAGAACAAAACTCCACATATAAAAGGAATTAGCATTTGAGATGTCTTCATTTTGTGAATAAAGTTCTGCTTTGAACACAGCTTTTTTCTCAAATGTGCTTTTCATGTATTACCAACAATACTCTACAAGGACTCTCCCTTATTACCAAATATTTACTCTGATCACCAGCCAAAGGATAATACTCTGCATTTAATGTCCTGGGAACACATTTAATTAAATATTCCCACTAGTTTACTATGACTGCATTAACCATCTGGTGTGCTAAATATGCACACAGAGGAAAAGGAGAGGAACCCTAAGACATCATCTTTAATTTGATCAACATTTTTTAAGTTAGTAATGACCAACTGATTTCTCTTCTCCAGTATTTTCCATTCAAGCCAAATGAATGTTGCTTACTCACTTAAGGGTTAGAGGAAAATTTGATCTACAGGGATATTTTTAAGAACATTCTTTCATCATTTTAAGCCCTTGGATTTACATACCTGCATCTTGAAATTTTTTTCATAAACACTATTTACTATCTGTGTTATGAGTGTGAGGTCCTTGAGTTTCCTTTCCTACCAAGAACAGAGGAATATTTTTACTCATCACATCTTCGTTTTTAACATCGATGAGGTTATTAATTTAGAAACATTTCCATTTCTGGACACTTTACTGCTGGATACAATAATAAGGTAGATCTCAACCTCTGTCCACATTGTCCAGCAGTACAGAATGAATGCAGGTTACTGATGGGGAACTTCAGGCCATCCCTTTAGATCCACTGAACCAGTCCCATCTTCACATCTGCAAATTTATATACGTACATGCAGAGCACTGAAAAAACCCCAAACCAGCTCTAAAGTAAATCTCCATTTGAGGTAATTGGCACAGACTGACCTGTGACTTCTGCCAATTTCAGTCCCATGCTATGTGTTTTTTCTAAGGAAAGGGTTAATTCTCATTTGCTGATACAAAATTAATTGTAATCTTTATACTATTTATGAGATTTATTTTCATTAGAGAATGAAAGCAAATATGGATGTAAGCAATAATAAAAGAAACTTTCTCTTAATATTTAGACAGATATTAACATTATATTGTAAAAAGAAACAAATGTAATATTGTGTTTTCTACATTTTGCTTGTTTAAATTCATAAATTGCTTAATTTGCATCAGGCTGCTTTCAGATAGAAATTAGTTTAGTAAAACATATGGAAAATCATTTATATGTTCATAATAGTCAATAACTGAAATCTATCTTCAGTGCAATGTCTACACAGAAAAATACCAAAACACTGCATTGCACTAAAGTCAGTTTTCAGAAGGAAGAGTTATCTCTGGTTCCTAGGTAGTATTGATTGCACTTTCTATTAATTCTTACAAGATTTCGGAATTGGCAGGTTTCAGGCTCCTGTAATAATTCGTCTTCACTAGCTGAAAGAACATAAACTTCTTTTTTCCCCCTTTTTAATTTTTTTTTGATGCTTTTCATTTTGTTAACCTTCAGCTGTCTGGGTTATGATGTGGGCTAAAGGCAATAAAACTGGCACAAAGATCAGGTCTGTGATCTAATTATCTGTCAAAATGGTTACTATTTGAAGCCAGTTCAATATAGATGAAATCTAGTGTATGCAAACGAACACACTTACAAAAAAAACCCTAGAATTTTCTCTTATAAAAGCTCCTTCTGCTCCAGTAGCCCCATCATTATGTTAATGTGGTTCATCTGAGCTGAAGTGGTCCTTAAATCCCTGAGAACTCTCGGTTTTGCAGGCTGCAAAGGCACCAACCTTTGGTACTTCAGTACCTTCAGTTACTTCAGCCCTGTCCTGCACACTGTGGTTACACACCTGGAAAAACAACATAAAGACTGACAATCAAAGGAAGAGGTGCACTTTTCTCTCTAGAAAACTTCATTAAAGGAATTTTAGTTTATAAATAGGAAAGTGCTTTTACTGGGCATAAGAAGACACAACCCCCCTCAGCTACAGTGACAAAACCCCAACAAAGAAGACATTAAGCAGAGAAGTCAAATCCTGGAGAACACAGAGCCTTTGCTTTTCTTGCCTTAAGTTACTGATGTGAAATTAGGGAAAGAAAAAACTGATTGCAAACACACACAAGGCTGATTTAAAGCATAAATCACCAAAGTACAGCAGGCTGTGAGAGAGAGGAAGCCTAACAGAACAAAGCTTTACTCAGTGCCTTGGTGAGATACATCTGAAAAAAGCAAGAATAAAACAATAAATGAGTCACTATCATTGCTGCTATTTCTTACTGGAAGTTAGGAAATGCAATCTGCCTTGATAACAAACTATAGGGCAAAGACATAAATAGCAAACATGTTGCTGGAGAAATGTTTCAAAAATTCAGGACCCTAAAGCTAGAGTAGATCTGAGGGAGGCCAGTGATGTTAAACACCCTGCTCTGCCAGACATTCCAGAGCCACAGACCTGGAAGGAGAAGCTCCAGAGAAATCCCTAAGGACACAGTTCAGTGGAAATGCCCAGCTCTAAGCAGAGCTCCTATTTCTGAACAGGTGCTGATATATTACCTCAAGGCTGGACATCACCTGTGCTCCTCGAGCAGAGGAGTGAGAGCATCCCCTGCTTCCAACCCCCTGTGGGGGCTTCCAGGCCCGTGGGCTTTGCCCTGAGGAGAAACAGGCAGCAGCTGGGCAGGGAGTGGGAGGGAAGGAGCAGGGCAGGGTTTGACTCAGCCATGCCCTGCTCACTGACTCATGCGCTGCTGAGAGCAGACTGCTGTCCGTGTGCTGCCTGTGGGCAGTTAAAAGGTAACCCTGGCACAGGGAAGCAAGGAAGGCTCTCAAAGGAGTGCTGAGATTGATAAGCTTTCCTTGCTTTTTAGTAGCATTTACTTAAGAGTGAAGGATGGCTTTTCTGCCTGTCTTTTTAGAGATTCAAATTAAAACCTAGGAGGCTTTGGGGCTTCCCAGTTTCCTATACATCACTGCCATGCATTGCTGATGCTTTTTAGAAGTAAATCAACACTTAACATTTTGTTTGTTTGTTTGTTTTAAAAGTCCCCAAAACAACCAAACAGCTGAAAGAAAGTCATATTTCCATCAGCAGGGAAGGGTTTTTGTAGGCTATGTATTTGCCACTGCTATTCAGTGGCACTTTCATCACAGCTAAACTTTGCAGGGTAATTACCATCTCTACTAATATAAAAACTTAATTATCAGGAGGCTTGTTAAATTAAAATCTTGTCTAACTACTTGGCCAAGAAAACTGCAGTGAATATTCTATCCCACCTATTCATTACTTGAATAGCAGTCTGTGCAAGTGTCAGAGAGCAGCAAAAGGATCTGTACAGACACCTGTACAGAGACTTCCACCCTGATTTCTCCCCAAATGTCACGTTCAGTTTCTGAAGAGCCTCCATGAAGCACAGCTGTCATTTACAAGTGTCCTATCACAGGGGCTCCACCTTCCCACAGTGCTATGATTCACACACAATGTCCCTTCTTCCCAGTTTCAACATCCATCAGCTCCTAGAACTGGATTCCATTTAACCAATCAAATACATTAACGCAATAAAGGGAAACTTCTCCTTTCAAGTTCTCATTGAATTAAAAAAAAACCCTCCAAAACCACAGAATATTTTGAACAAAACAAAGCCAGAGCTTTAAAGACCTTTTTAAAAAGATTTTTTTTTTAAAATTATTTGGCCAAATAAGTCACTTGGTAAACTAATGTAAATTCATTAAATACCTCATAACAGAAAATTATGAACTATATTGAATATTAAAATGTGTAAAGTAAGATTGGTCTATAACATTACAGCCACCTCTCCTCATGGCATCCCCTAGAGCCTTTGGTTCCTCCTTAAGGTAAGCTCCCACATTTATTTTACCATCTACCTCTCCCTCAAACTCTGATTTTTTTAATGATAATATTTGCTATACACAGAGACCTATGTTTAAATTACATTTCCAGAACTCTGGTGTGATTTCTGAAGCTCACAGCTGTGCTCTGTAGGTCAATGCTGTGAACATCTGTACATTTGCAAAATGCTACAGTCCACAAACTCAACTTCAATTTTGCTTTTGTTCCCCCCAATAAATCTATAAGCATCTACTAATTCAGTAAAGACCAGTTTACTCTGGTTGTATCTTACAGCTTTGTTACGCTCAAGGCACTGCCTTTTGCTACTTGTGAAAATGCCTAAACATTTTCATGCCTGAAAATCTCCAGTGAGTTGCTCCATTATAAGCAGCCCTTGGGGTTCTCTGGGTAAATGGAAAGTCTCCTCCCTGCCTGCTGAAGGAGTATTTCTACTTCACTTTCCATTCGTCTGAAACTTGGAAGTTAATTGCTTTTACAATACTTCAAAAGTAACCACTTATTTCTCATGTCTTCCTTTGGAAAGAAAAAGTCCTTGGGATTGAGAAGGAACATTTGAGTTTAAATTTATGCTTTAAAAGACTTAATAAAAATCTGAATTGTCCATATATTATTCAAATCACAAGAAGAACTGGTGACAATCATACTTGGGACAAAACAACACATTTACAACCAACCATAAACTCCTGCTCATATAAATAAAGCAGAATTCAGATGACTTCCAGGGCATCACAAGGAACTTGTGAATGAGGATATTATTTAACCCTCTCACTGGTGAAAAGTTTGTCTGTTTCCTCATGGATATGAGATCCACGAATTTCCATGTTCTGCTGCTCTCTATTGTCTGTGGTTTCTAGGAAAGTTAGTCATGTGTGTGGGCCTTCATTGTGTGCGTTTATTTATTTATCACCAATTTCCCTTTAAAACATCTCTTTGTTACCTAGGGAACTGGCTCCAGCCCTGCACATTCCTTCCCCTGTTTGGCTGTCATCAGGTGTGCCAACTGATGCCCTGGAGGGGCTCCCTAGAACAGAGGCTAGACAAAATTAAGAGAATCAAGTGGGTGTTTATTAAAGGCCTCCAATAGACACACCTTGGGCAGTCAGAGCCTCCCAGAGGCTACACCCAAGGTGGACGATGGTCACGAGTTTTTCAGACAATTCCAAGTTTGGTCCATTTCCATATCAGGGGTGAAATGCTCCAATTACAGCTTCAGGTAATGGAGTCATTTACCCCCAGTTTGCCCACCCCTGATTCACTTTTGTTGATACTTTCTGGGGCCTGAGGCTGTAGGGTGTCCTTGAGTTCCAGGCCCAGAATTGTTGTGTCTGACCAAAGTGTGAAGACAGCAACCAACACTCTATATGGAGTTTAGAGTTATACACTAATGCAATACAGGATTTGAAAACGTAAAGGCTGAAATCCTAAGGCATCCCTGGCAGGCAGTCAGGAGCACTCTGCCTCCCCACCCTTCTCCCTCACCATGACTTTCCCAACTCTCACATCACAAACAGCTCCTAAGCAACAGGAGGTTTGCAGAGCATGAGTCACTCTCCTGTGGCTGATACCCCCAGTGCAGATGGAGATCAGTCACCTGTCAGTGCACAGCCCAGCGCCTCCAGCAAGCCAACACGGTCACTGAATGCAGCAAAACCCAACTAAAGAGACCTGCTTTAAAAGGATACAGCTGTAAGCCACACCCTAAACTCTCACAGACAGATAGTGCCGGCCTAGGAAGGAGACTGCTCCATGCTAGGTGCCCAGTTGACACGTGGCATGAAGCATTTCACACCAATAAGGCACCTTAAACTTAATTAAACTAGGTTTTATTTAGATAGCAATAGGAAATCATTAGGCTTTGGACTGAGAGTAAAAATTTTGGGAACTAACCACACAAAGTCACTCAGTTCCCAATGTAAGGAACTGATTTTGACATAACTGGGAGTCTTTCTGGCAGAAGATTTCCTTCTGAATGAGGTTTTAATTTCTTTTTTTTTCCTTACCCCCCCCTAAGACAACAATGGAAAAGAGAAAATTCATATGAAAAAGGACCCAAGAGGTCATCTTGAGCATTCCCTTATCCCCAGGGATGACTGAGTGGTATTTCAGACCTGACCCATGTTTGTTTGCCCCAGCCTGGGCTGTTCCTTTCCCCAGCAGAATTTGTATTGGAAATTTCGAGGCTCATTGAGCACTTTTAACCCATCCAAGCTCCTGAGGCACCAGAGACATTAACCCTTGCAAGGATGCTGTGCAGTGCTTAGGGCTAGGGTCCCCACTGAGGGTGCCCAAAATACATCTGCAGCACAGGCTCTGCAATCATTAACCAGCTGAGAGACCACAGCATCCAGAAAAGAAAGAATTGTCACTTGTGAATACCAGGAAATCTTGGTGCCTGCATGAAAACCTTAAAATCAAGCTCTTTCTTTTATCCATGAAGCCCTAGAGTGGCTGAATATCCATAGAGGAATTCAGTAGAGAAATGAATAGAAGTAAATTTCCTTGCTATAACCTTCTCTGGATAAAGTTGTACCTTGGTAGAAACCACAGCTATTCTGGAGAAGTACCTATGGAATCACTGGCAAAGTACATTTTAACCTGGTCTGGGCCTCCTCTCTTTCTAACTGGGTTGATTCAATCCCTTAGACTTAATTAGAACTAACTTGTTAAAACTCATTCTATAATATTTAAGTTTGCAGTCTGTCACCTGCTGCCTGTGAATATTTAAATCATTTAACAGAGGCAAGTATTATCAGAAAGACAAACTACAGTGTTACTGGGAAAATAGATTTTGAAGTCAGATTCCAGCATTCAAATGGAGGAGAAAATAACAGAACTGGTCCAGCCTAAATGAACAGACCACATTTCCATTTTTTCTATGAGATTTTAAATAAAAACAACCAACTGCTTGCGAGTAATCCACTGAATAGAAGTTCTCAGACTTCTTAATTACTTTCAAATTATTTAAAAAAAACCAAACTAGATTATCAGACTTCTCATAGGCAATTCTGAATTGAAAAGTTAAATAACACACTGTGAAGTATTGATTTACTTCAAAAATCATAGAAGTCACTAGCACAAGAGTTTGTTACGCTATTTAAGAGCCTGAAGTAATACCACAAATACGTAAGCATGAATGTATGTGCCTGTGTATCCCAAAACCAGTAACCATCAGAGCTCAGGGAGATGTGAGAAATTCGATTATTCTCCAATCTAGCAAACAAAACCATAATGTTCCAGGATTAGTGGTTATCAATTTAAATGGCCAAAAGAAGGCTAAATTTCAATTTCAAAAACTTGAACATCAACACACTAGTCCCTGGTGTAATTCAAAAAACTTGTAGAGGCTTAAAAAACTAAACTGAAATGATCTATCTACACAACACAATAAATCAGGATTTAATGGCATTTTGGCCTTAGTCTGTGTTCTAAGCTGCAGTTCATTTGAAAAAATATCAATTTCTAGCTGAATTAATTTGATTTTTATCAATAGCTGCTAAATTAAATTCAGATCAAATATATATTTGGTGATTATGCTAATATCTCCACACTGCTACACCCAGGTTATTCAAGTAAATGAAATGTAACCTGTAACTTGCAGAAAAAAACCAGTTTTGTTAACAATCTCACCTTCTGGACTGTTGCTGATTTTAAAGGTTTTATTTTGCTGATATACTGTTTATTTAAGTCACTGAACACTAACAGATTCTCAAATCCTTTAGGAGGGGAAACAACATCACTCAGTCCCACAGTCTCACCAACATTACCCAGTCAAGCAGGGTTAAAGCAAGTTTTCTTTTACTCTGTGCTCACACAGGGGAGCAAACATGATGAAAAAAAAATTGATCCAACTTTTTTTTTTTATCAACGGAGCAACTGTCCAGTTTCTTACTCCTCTCTTGCACTCTGCTGTAACCTTCTCTGGACAGAATTGTACCAAATTCCCAGTTTCCCTTCTGTCAGTTTCCTGATGAATCAGGACCTCACAAATATGAGAGTATCCAAGTGATTGCACAGTACCACAGCTTTTTAAAAACAGATGCAAGTTCTCACTAGTTCTCACAATTTCGTTGCATTCCCAGCAGCCATCAGGTGTAATGCACCCCTGTGCCTCTGTGGATTAATAGCAACACTTCCAGGAGCTTCAAACTAGCATCAAAGAACAGTTTGGAAGTGGGTATTGATATTTTGGCACCCCATAACCACCCCATGGCAGCTTTCCAGAGAACCTGCAGTTCCCTTCCATTTACAGCCTCCCTGAGCAGCACCAGAACCATAAAGAACCTTCTAACACCTTTTGCTAAACATTTTTTTATTAAGATTTTCACTAACATTTCATGGGATTCAGTAGATTTGAAGGGCCTGGTTTTTTTTTGTTTTTTTTTTTTTTTTTTAGAAGTTTGTGCTACCACTTTGTACTGGGGCTTTTTGTTGCTGTTTTGGGGTTTGTGTTTTTCTGGGTTTTTTTTGGGGGTTTTTTCTGGTTGATTTGTTTTGTTTTGAAGGAATCTCAACTCAGCCTCCAGCCTTGAACATGCAGAGTTTTACACCTGGGATTAATTACAGACATTATGTAACTCCCCACCTGATGGTGTGTGCAGTAGTTCAGAGATTTTGCTTGAATTCAGTAAGATTACTGTCCTGCCATCGTAGAAGAAAAGGGGCTAATCTGACACAGATATTTTCCTGGTGAGAAATGCCTTGATGAATTGCTTTTAATCTGGAGAACTTTCTAATCATGTAAATTCAGAGCATTCTGTCAGTGAGTAGGTCTGAATCACACATCTTTGGTTTAACTCATACAGAAAAAGTGACAGCAACTTCAGCACCCTGTCATCTCCTTAAGAAAGCAATTATAGTAAAATATTACTGTCACAGCTCCAAAGTGCATCAGGCAATGTCCAAGGGGCTTTTAACAGTGGGGAACAGCTCCATCTCGCCACTTCAGCTGTCCTCTGGTGCTACTGGAGACAACAGGCAGCATCCAAAAGGAAAGAATATTTTCATTTAGTTATCCTTTGTATGTTAGTTTGCTTGGAAATTAAATGTATCAAAGTGAGACAAATACTCAATCCACTGGCTTATTTATTTATAGAACAAACTCTCATGGTATATTATCATACTTCTTCATTTGTATCAAGTTCTGCCTTTTTTTGTGGTTAGGGTCCCCTAGGAGTTGTTACTGATACTGAGCCTTATCCCTCCCATTGGTCTAAAACATCAGCACTATTCAGAATTACTCCATTTATTCCCTACTTTATGATGTTATAATTGTCAGCAAAAAGCAACCTTTGCAGGCTATATTGTGAACTGTTCCATGAGGAACTAAACCAATGAAGCCTGGCATCATATCCAAAATTGCTACATCCCTCCCAAAGCACCGAGATACCTTTAGCTTACCTCTGTTACCATCTTGCAAGACTCGCTAACTTGCAGTACTGCCGATTCCCGTCACCAGCTCTGCCGCAGCCTTTCCCCCGCGGGTGCCGTGAGGTCCCAGCACAGCTGCCCACAGCAGGGACAGACTCCTGGGCTGCTCCTGCTCCCTTCTCCTGTGCTGGCAGCACTGACTGGGGCCTCACCTCCACCTGCCGACTGGTTTCCCACAGCCCTGAGGAATCTGTGAGGTCTTTACCACTCCATCAAGTTTAGCGGGATGGTAAAAGGGCAGCCACACAAACTGTATTTCCTTGGAAAGGCTGGCCAAAGCCAGCACCATTTTAAAGCTTTGCAAGCATCTCTTTTTAGCCTCTGCTGTTGCTTTTGTTACTCAGTTTTACACCTCAGTCACGTCAGTGGCTCTCCAGTGGAGGACACTGCTCATTTTACGTAGAAGTGGTGTAAGGCACGAGCAGGCAATCCTTCAGCTTCCAAAGAAGGTTGCTTTGCTTTTCCTCTGCAGTCAGTCACTCAGCTGCCCTGAATGAAACAACAACGTGAAAAATGTGGGGTGTTTTGGAAGTACAAATAAAAGCATCCACCACAAATGTTCGTATTGATTTCAGTTCGGAAGAAAATTAAAAATGCTTGCCTGAAAAGCCAGACTTATGGCCACTGAATATGTAGTCCAAACACATTTCCACTAAGAAAAATCCTCCTGGAAAAGCACGATGGAACAATTCAATTCTAAATACTCCAAGTACTTTGAATCTTATAGAAGTCAACGCCAATGGACCAATTTCCACCACAGACTCACACAGTGAAACAGTAACCAAAGAATGTTTATTGGTTAATATGTAGGCAAGTACATGCTCTTGTGATCAGTTTGATGACCAGTTTTAAGGGTTTAATTTTGAACTAACAACTCTTTCAAAATCATACACTTGGGGGTAAACATGAAAACGTGTACTGACGCCAACTGATTAACAGGATCAATGTTTAGTTTCTGTAACTCAGCATTAACGAGCCACTGATCACTTATTGTCTCCCTACCTTATGCACATCAGTCACTATTGTACTTGTTTCTTTTGGTTATTAAAATCTTTTAAGCATTTTTAAATCCCCAGGGAAAAAAAGAAGTGGGTAGCTCATACACAAGAGATCTTTAATTAGAATAAAAGAAAAGTTGGGGCTTCAGAGTCACTTCTCTTTGTAGCAGCTGAAGATCTGCCTCAGAATTTATCCAGCAAAAATATCAATCTTCAAGCACTGTTATGAAGAGCTTTGTAATTTCTTTAAGAGCTTGTAATTGGGTGTAAGTAACACATGCCTTTTACAACAAGTTTAGAGTCTACAGAGGAGTAAATTAGCTTTAAAAACTCAGCTCGGGATTTCCTTTAAATTTTGTCTGTTACTGCCTGAGTTTGTTGTCTAAATTGAACAAATATTCCCGAGTTATTTATTACAAGACTTTTGGCTATGAAATCTGCCCCTTATTCGGTGCTGGAGTATTTCACACACTGCATTTCTCCTGTTACATTCATGATACAGACAGCCCAAATGGATTTCAACCCCCAGTTCATTTATCATGAGGGGAGAACCCTCACCCTCAGGCTTGTACGTTACACTTTTTAACTTGTGAATGTCTACTTCTCAACAAGATCAACCAGAGACTAAATGTGTAAATTCTGCAGTTCATTCCTCATAGTGAGATTTACAGTGAGATTCCCAGTATTGCTTCAATTGTAATCTTTGGAATGATGTAATTCCCATCCAGTTCCCTGACTCAGGATATCCAGAATGCAGATGAGTACCTCTTGTTTGTTTAGCTTGTTAGCTTGTAGGGACAGGGAGCATCTCCTCAGTATTTGTACATGATCAAGTAGAGCAGAGACCCTGAACTCTCCTGCTATACCAAACGATAACAGTTTTAATGTGGCTCTGATGTTCTTTTCAGGCAAATATGGAAATTAAAGGAACACCCGAAGCTCTATCTCAGCCACACTAATCCTGTGAAAGCAGTGACTCACCTAGTAATGGCTTTCCATAAATTAGGCAGCTGAAAATGGGTAGGAAGCATGAAACCATTAACAGTTCCTGTAGTGTAAATTCTCTTGCTGCATGTGAAGAAAATCCATGGCAGTAAAAATAAGAGATGAAGGTGTCAGCACCCGTCATGTTTAGATATGCTGCTAATAATTCATATCTTCCTCCCTTGGAGCGGATGGCTTCAGGATGAATCACTCTGTTTCCTTTCTCAAATGAAAGCTGAAGTTCTGTTGCTTACTAATCCCATATGTTTTCTTTCCAACTATGAAAAGAGAAGAAGTCATGGTGGCCAATTGTTCCACTTTGTTCATTGTCCCACAGCGGAACCCTCCTGCAGCAGCTGGTGTGTACTGTCACCCCACCACACTGCCATGGAAATGACTGATGGTCAAAGTGATGATTCCCCAAAGAAAAGTCACTCAGAGCTGTGTGAAAAGGAAGAGATGGAGGAGGAGTCACTGCATCTTTGGGAGTAGCACTCCCTTCCACCAGTTGCTCTGGGCCTGGCAGGAACAGAGTGTGCCAAAGGCTGCCACTGTGATTGCTGCTTTCTACAAAATGCACCATGGTAAAAAAAGGGTTGAAAACTGAAATTTTAGGATTGGTATTAAACTTAGCCATAGAACTAAGATAGAACATGGTTATACAAAAAGAAAAAAAAAAAAAACAAACACCAAAAACACAACCAAAAACCCCAAAGTGGTGTGAGACATAACAAAGTCCACAATTTTCTCATGACACAGAAAGGACTACAACAGAACATCCTAGAAAAGGTGGGAACAGCCTGGCCTCATACAGAGAGCTGGCAAAGGCCTCATAATATAACAGTTCTTGACATACTGCCTCAGTCACTCTGGGCACCTGTCCAATTACTCCTGCCCGATTACTCGCTTGAAATTCTGTGGGCATCTCGCTTTCAAGAATCCTGAATAGCAAGTATTCAGCTCAAGGTCTCTTATCTTCTCATTTCCAGAGCAATAACATCTCTCATCAAAACCATTTGTTCTATCCAACCCAGTCTTGCTGCATCCACTTCCCAAAACTTCTTGGATTTTGTTTATACTTCGCCACACTAAACAAGATCTTAGGAGAAGAGAAGATAGCAGTGCTTTGCTATTAATGGCTGAATTTTGCACTCATGTTGCTCCATTCCTTCTGGACCATGCACCCACTGAGATCTTTTATGTATGATATTCCTTTATGTAATTCCTTCTAATCATAGGGATAGACTAGAGGTTGCTCTTGCAGTTGCTCTTGCGTTGAAAGAAGGGAAAACTGCTAGTTTAAAGAAAAACTGTCTAACCAAAAGAAAAGCTTAGAATTTTATTTTTAATTTAGTTATTTCTTTTTCATTTGAAGTGGCCTGTGAGCTGGAAGCAACAAATCCTACGTCAGTTTAGCCACTTCTTAGATGAGCAGAGGAGCTCCCACAAAGCACAGGCAGTACTAATGAGGACCCAGGGCTGGGAGACCAGGATTTTCCAGGGCCTTAATCTCCCTCTCTCCCCATCTGGTCACAACACCCCTCCAACAGCATATGGCCACAAGCAAGGTACAAAATGGGATGTGCTAATGAAGTGCACCCCAGTATCGTTCAGCTCTCCATCAGATCATTGACACAGAGGTGACCCACGTAAACAGACTCTCCTTCCTTATGGTCACTAGACAAATCTGCTGCCTTTATCAAAATAAAAATCTGGAGGCAAAAAGACAAGAGAGGCAGGTTGTTTCTTAAAAACTAAAAAGGCAAATGAGAAACTGACCCAAGACAGAGAGAAAGAAGATGTTGCTGAGAAGCAGTCAATGTTGTTTAGACAGGACTGTCAAAAAAGGAAACAACCAGCAGGTTTGTGGAGATGCAACTGCTCAAACACTTGGAGCAATAAAGCAGAGGGGCAAGCAACACCTCCAGATGGCTCTGTGTGGCTGAGTGTGTCTCAGCAGATCCAGAACTCTGTATTTAGTGCAGGTGAAGCTCCCTGTTGAGGTAAAACACTGGCACAAACCCCTGGGCCTTGTGCTTGTGGTGAGGCTCAGGGAAGGATGGGAAGAAACAGGAGAAGTGAAGTGCAGCTTCTGCTCAGCCACAGGAGGCCACCCCAGCCTTGGACACAGTCGCTGGATCTCAGCTCCTGGAGGCATTTCAAAGGTCTGATTCCCACTGCTGTGGCTCTGAGAGGGATATCTGTGAGGATCTGTCTCTGCTGCTCAGCTTTAGCTCCTGTTTCTGTGTGGCCGTGACACACGAACGCTGCAGGAGCCAACGGGGCCCATGGACACCTCCAGCAGTGCAGATGATCTGTGTTAACAATAACCTGAACCAAAGGGTTTTTTCCAGAGCTCTTCACCCATGAGCATTTCCTAGTTCACCAGGTGGGTTTCTGCCTTTTTTCCTGTGATAAGCTCCATTTATTTTCGACCCTAGCAGGACCTGCTCAGACTATTAAAGTGACTTTAAGAGGAGTTATTACAATTCCATCAGTCTCTTGTCAGTCTGACAGGATCTGTTTGCAGTGCAGGGTGCATCAGGCTGCAGTCACCAGCACAGAGCACAGAGCACTGCAATAGAGCAGGAATTTAGGACTGCACCTCTGAGGCTACCTTGACACCACAGAAGTGGAGGCTGCATCAGGCAGGAAAAAAAATCCCTATTCCCACTAATAACCCTTTAGCTACAAGATATAATCTCAAGTACTTAAAGCCATCTAACTACCCTTTATCTCCAACAAAAAACCCTACTCCTTCCTATTCCCCTCTTTTATGTTTGAACTAACTATTTTCTCCAGGTGTTTTTTCACCTTGTCGTAATCCATTACCTTTGTATGCTTTGATCTTTCCATAGGGAATTTATTTTCTCTCTTCAAAGATCTTTTCTAGCCAGAAGATATTTTCCCCAGTCCACAGGCTCTGTTTCATTCAGATCTCACAGCATGATGCCTTTTTTCCCTGCCTATGTTTGGGGGTTTTTTTGGCTTTGTTTTTGTGGTTTTGGTTTTTTTTGTGTGTGTTAATTTATGAACATTTAATAAATCAAATTTCAAATTAGAACCAAGCCAGGCAAGTTTATTCCTGATGACACAAGATGTGGCCTCTGATGAACAATCTAAGACACACATTGTGTACACAGTGCTGGAGCAAATTCACTCCACAGAAAGTTTTCTGAGGCAAAATAGTTACAGGAGAGCAAAGATATTCAAAGGTCAGTCATAGATCAACAGTTGTTATTCTGAAGGAAAATAACCCATAAAATATATCCCATATGGCTACATTTGCCTTAGTTTTCCAAGGAGATTTTAATTCTTCTATGGTTCATTTGTCAATGTTGGTATTGTGTAAATCTGTGCAGTGCTGATGTTGCCAGAGTTGCAAGAACCAATTTGCTTTACTTACATGTATATTACAGACTGGGGACAAGAAGGAAAGAGAAAGATGCTGGATGCATCCTCTTCCACCTAGTATGGTATTATACAGCCCATGATTCTCTTCTTTTATTAACAGGGCCAGTTCCTGTGCAGCCAGTGGCCACCCGCTGACCTTCTGTGAAATAAACTCTCAATTTCTCTGATGCTGTAGACACAAACTTCAAATAACTGTTCCTGGTTTGCTGCCATTAAACTTGCTACAAAGGATACCTCCCCATGGAGAGGGTGAGCATCAGCAGCACACCCCAGATAAAGCAAAGCTCTCCTGGCAAGAAACAAGTACTCCTCAAAGCCAGATCCCCAAACTGGGACAAGAGCCACCCCAGTGGACTGGAGATGAGGCCCCCAAAACAAGATGTTGAATTCCAGCATTTAAATTTGTCAAGAAACTTCTCCTTTTTAGATATTCTGAACAACAAACAAAGCAACTGCCTATTCCAAAGCAAGCCATCTAATGCGCACAGGTAGAAAAAATACCAGCCTCTCAGGGCTTTATTTCTAAAGACAGAACAAAACACTGAATTGTCAAACGGAACATGCTTGAAATCATAATTCTCATATGTAAAACAGCTCTTGCACAGCATCACGGAAACTTCTGAATTGAGCTTTCTTTATACACATTTGCACAAAGCCACTGCCATTATAAACAGCAGCAATTTGAGAAAAAAAAAAAACATCTGCATGCTCCTGGGCAGAGGTGTTTGTTCCCGTGCTGAACACCTTCTCACCTAAAATCTCACACTTCTTGTGGAGTATTAATATCTTCTCTCCTAATCCTTGTAAGGTCGATTTCTCTTTTTGATCTCTGAGCACTCTGAGCATTTATTTGGGCACACCCAAGAGCAAGTTCTATGGAAGATCTATGTAAAAAAAAATTACATAATTATTTAGAAATACAAAATATACCACAAGCAAAGTAAAATAAAGGCTTTAAGGAAATGTAAAGGCTTCTCAAGAAGAACCCTGCTTTGGTTGTGGCAGTACCTGTAAGAAGCTCTCAGTTCCAAACAAGTCCCCACTACTTAGGCAATGGTTTAATAATTGAAGATAACCAAAGTCGTTGAGTCTTTTGCTTTTTTTTCTTTGTTTTTTTCTTCTTCCCTTTGTTCTGCTATGCAGACAGAAGGCCAGAGAGAGCAGTAATTTCATTCTCTGTACATCAGAGAGGTAGAGTGATGTCTGTTGTCACAGTGGGTTGGACATCCCAGCCAGTCTGTCCGTCTGTCCTGCTCACTCAACCTCTCTGAGCTGCTGTAAAAAGGAAGCAGCACAACAATCTCCTCTACCCCAAAAGCCTGTGAGCCCTGACTCAGCCCTGCTGCAGGGCTGAAGGACAGACCTGGGGTAGCGGCAGAAGCAAAAGTATGGCCCAGGTAAAGTTCCTGCATACAGAGATTTATTTGTTGCTGCATCTTCAGTAGGGCAGAAATCCTGTTTCTCCCCACTGTGCACGTTCAGTGCACACACAGCCTCTGTTGAAAAGTGCTCTGACTGGAAAGGATGGCTCCACATGACCTCTGCATGCACATAGCAAGAATATCTAGAGTCCTTGATGCTGATTAAAGAAGTTTGGAGAGAGATAAAGCTTTGCTTAAAATGTCAAGTCTCCATTCTGAGAGAGAATTGTGCTGCCAGACCTGCTGAGAGGTCACAGCATCTCTCACGTGCCTCATGCAAATGCTGAGGCACATATGGTGCTCTCATTTGAGATGTGAGGGTAAAGTAAAAGAAGCCTCGTCCATCATGACAATTCTCAGTTTTCTGTGCTGCTCCCAAAAAAAGGATTTACCAGGTTGGAGCTTGGCAGAACAGAAAATGCCAAGGCTTTTCAGAAATTCAAAAGTTCCATAAGAAAGAGTCAAGGCCCTCACCCCAATTCCTCACATACTCTAAATTAATTTTCTTCTGACCCCAGCCCACATCCAGTCTGTTCTGTTATGAAAGAATGAGCAGAGTTTGCCTAGTTTATTCTCTTGAAGAGACAGCCAAGAAGAATAAATGCAGATTATTCTACTTTGACCAAATTAAAGGAAATCGTAGCTCAGAGCAGAGGGATTCCCTTTGTTTATCTGCCAACACAAAGGAATTACTGCAATCCTGTCTCCTGTCACCACTGACAGGCTGTTGGATGTGTTTCTGCTGCTACTCCTTCATCATTTCTGTGCAAAATCCCATCAGCAACCTGCACAACCAGATCCAAAGCAAAAGAAAGGCAACAGAAATAAATGTAAGCCATTGAGAAAAAAAATCCTCTCCACTGGAAGAGTTTTACAAATGGTTACACGTATCCAAACAGTGAAGCACAAATACTGTGCTCCACTTTGAGAAAACAGCTGCCTTTGCTGTAGACAAGAAGTACTAGAACAGACCCAGGGACAAGCACCAGCACCAAAGTACAAAAAAAACCAAAAAAAAAAGTGACGTTTTAAGTTAAATGAACATTTGGCTAGTCACTGTTTAGGTTTTGTTAAAAGTTTAATACTTTGCAACATTTGGGGATTTTTCACATTCACTCAGCAAAGTAAGTGATGCTTAATTCTTTGGGAGTTACCTTCTGAGCTACTCTTGGCTACTTTTTTTAATGTTTCCCTTCACATTATGCAATGCTACTGCAGTACCTCAGAGTGAAGGCACCTTGTACAGAATGATTTAGCTCTGAGCTGAGCCTGATCCAGAGGCAGTAGCCATGTTGCCTCTGAGGATCTGGAATTTAACTTCCTACACGGACAGGACCTTCTGGACCCCTTTTCTCTTTGCTGCCCAGCACTTCATCTCCTCAGGGACTTCAGTACTCGCAGTCACTCAGTGCTACCAAGTGTATGATTTCTGGAGTTCTTGCACTTGACACAAGACCTGCAGATTCCTCCAGACTGCCCTGAGTTACTGAGAAATCCTGTGCCCCTGTCCACTGCCAGCACACAGGAGCGAGGCTGTTCCAGACAGGAACTCTGCTCTGTGGGTTCCTGGTTTCTTTCTCCAAGGTGCAGCCCTCTCTTGATTCTTACACACAAACACTCAGAGTTGTTCTTCCTTCTGCCCAAATATTTAGTGTTTGACTCCAGTTGTTATGCTTTACTCCAAGTGCCTTCTTTCTGCAGGACAAGTTTCACCATCCAGGCTGCATAGAACAGGAAGGGCTGGAGATGTAGATCAGGACTGAGCAGGCTTTATTTCCAAGGCTGTGCTGGTGAAGGAGCTCTTGAGCAAACAGCTCTCTGGGAGGCAGCAACAAGAAAAATACCAACTTGCATAGTGCATAACTGGCTTTGCCAGGTGAGGGTTAAACAAGAAAAGCACCTGTCAGCTCTGATTTCTCTTAGGAGATCGTTCTGCTCCTAAGACATCTCGGTCTGCACAGAACTTAATCAAATCTGCTCATTCTCCCCTAGAGTCAAGTGCATAAAACTGATTGTCACTGCAAGGGCAATGAACATGCTGATGGAAAGGTCTTTGCTTTCACATTGCTGCTGCTGAAGCCCTGTATCAGTCACAAAGATGAAATACAAGAGACCACGTTGCTTCTTGTACATGAAGCAAAGGAGACTGATGTGATAAATGGGATTGCTGTCAGCATGCCAGGAGGTGTGGGGCATATTCTGCCTTTCCATTCCCTCTCCCCCATCTCCCTAAAATGTTCAATGCAAAGAAAAAAGCATCAAGGTGTTAAGTGACTTGAAATATTATTGTATTTGTATCATCTAGTAAACAAAGTTGCTGAAAAATGTCATTGTGTGATCTTCACATGTGTGTGGGAGACAGTATCTCAGCTGTCAGGGAATGACTGTACAGCTCCCTGCTGGAAAGAAGAAGTCAAACATTTCACAGGCAGACTTTTATAGCCTGGTGGGATCTCTGCTAAACACTTGGGATATCCAGGCTGTCAGCTGCTTCCAGGAAGATATCTGCTGATTCATCCTGGCAGTACCCACTCCCAAGTGAGCTGTCCCCAGATGCCAATCAGCAGAAAGGCTCCCAACCACAGCTCTGACACCAGCTCAGCGAATTCTGCCTTCAAATCCTCAGGTGAGCCAGTGGGATAGAAGTCATCATCAAACCCCAGACACCTTTGGAGGTTCAGGAAACAACCCCAGTACCCAAAGCCTTCTGGAAGGGCTGTTCTGTCACTCAGTGCACTTGGGATGTTTTTGCTGCTATTCATTAAAGCTCTTTGTTCCTTTGTTTCCCTTCCCCTTTCCCCACCTGATTGTCACCACGGGTGAGAGGTGCTGGGTGCAGGTGTTGTCTCTGTGCACACACTGGAAGCAGATTCTGCTGGAGATGTGTGAAAGAAAGAGAAGGGGGAACCATTCTCTGTCAGAGTTATCAGCAAACCCAGCTGCAGTTCAGAAAGCCTTCCCAAAAGTCAGCCTGAAAGAGTGAGGGGAGAGGGGATGAGAGAGTTTTGTCTCTTCTTTTAGAGTTGTTCAGGATCACTGACAGCAATAAGGAACGTACAGGCTTAGAATCCCCCTCGAAACTCCAAAATGATGTACAAAACACTAACCCATGCATTAGTCTGTGCCACCAGCTGGTGGGGGCCAGCAGAGCAGGTTTGTGCTTTCCAGCTGCAGTGCCCTTTGCCTTACTGCAGCACACTGTAATTAAGGCCCTGCACAGGGCCAGTCACTAGCACGATAAAGAGGAGCTATTTTTGTATGTGAGTTCAAATGAACAAATGCAATTTCTAACCATTAACCTCCTGAAGCAGATAACAAGTGGGTTTAGGCATAATCAATGATTCCCATAGTTTCTAGGAAAGCTTTGTCAGGATCCTTGTATTTCTAAAATGCTGACACATCGCATGATCTGGGACCTCAGTGTCTAAAAAAGCAACAAGTACATTACGCCACCCTCAGCTCCCAGAGCCAGCACCCCTGAGTTCCTGTGCATGCAGGGGAGGTGCTGAGAAGCCCAGGCAGCCAGTCCCCAAAACCTTTCCTTCATGGATGCACGCTTGCTCTTACACAGGCTCCAGGCTTCAGCAGAGCTGAGTGGTTTGGGTGGATCACCCACTCTGAAGGTTCAGAGACTGATTCCAGCAAGAAATGCAGTTTGCATGGGAAACTCACTGCACCTCTCTCCTCCAGAGGTACACAAAATCTAGTATGAGGAAGGAGATCTGGAAAGGCAGGGAAGGTGCTGGGCTAGGGATCCATCCAGCTTCTGATGATGCCTTAAGTTTTTAGCTTTTATATTTTTTCAGATCCTGTACTGCATGAGTGTACGACTCTGAACTCCATACAGAGCGTCAGTAAGCTCCCTTCACATTTTGGTCAGACAAAACAATCCCTCTGGGCCTGAGGTCCAAGGACACCCTACAGCCTCAGGCACTGAAAAGTACAAAAAGTGAATCAGGGGTGAGCAAACTGGGGGTAAATGACTTCATTACCTGAAGCTGTGATTGGAGCATTCACCCCTGATATGGAAATGGACCAAACTTAGAATTGTCTGAAAAACTCATGACCATCGTCCACCTTGGGTGTAGCCCCTGGGAGGCTCTGACTGCCCAAGGTGTGTCTATTGGAGGCCTTTAATAAATACCCACTTTATTCTCTTAATCTTGTCTAGCCTCTGTTCTAGGGAGCCCCTCGAAGGCATCCCCTCCTGCCTTGGCCAGCACACCCCTCCTTGCCTGCTGTGAGCAGCTCCTCTCGTGCTCTGCACGTGAGAGGAGATTTCCTCTCCTCTGGTATGGATCTGAGCACTCTCACTTGCTGTAAGCACACATGGTTTTATTAAATTGATCACTCTGCTCTACTGAGGCAACATTTACAGGGGAACATCACAATGGCTTTTTCCAGACTCTCAAGGTCTTGTGAGACACGGTGTAGAGAGCTGGGAGCTGACACCAAACTGGAGAAGACCGCACTGAAGATGAAAGATGAGAAAGCTCACTTGCAGAGAATCTGGGTTTTGTTCTCTGTGGGAAGAACACAAACTTTTGCATTCAAGCTAAATTTAATAATGCATTCCAGTGATCTGCATTTTTCCAAGCTCCTACATTCCCTCCCTTCCTGAATACCATATGTTGTCCTATTCTATCAGAGGTATTTCTGTGGCATCCACTGCCAAGGGGTTGAAAATCAAAGTTATCATGGATGAAACGTCAAGATCTTGAATGTTTGGGAAACAGCCAAATGTTAGTTTAATTAACTCGAACATATTCAATTTTGACTGACCTTTTCAAACAGAATCAGAGAAGCACTGAGGTTGGAAGGAACCTCTGGAGATCATCTAGTGCAACCATCTGTTCAAAGCAGAGCCCATTCGATGGACTTGCTCAGGACACCAGCCAGTCAGATCTTTTATTATCTCCCAAAACAGTTTTCAAAACATCTCTCCTGAACACTGGTACTCCAGTCCTTCAAGAAGCTCAAACCAAATTTTGCAACTTCATTCCCTAGAATGCAAAGAAATCTTTCGATAATTTTGCAACAACACATTTTCCAGAATAGGAAATAAGAAAAACACTTTTGCTACAATGACTGCATTTTTAATACTGTTAGCTTTTCATATTTCAATTACCAATTAAAAATTTAAAATTTTAATACGTAAATTCCCATCTGGATCTTGTGTAAGCATCTTGAAAGAAAACCAGCACCTATCCAGTCTCAAGCACTAAGAAGAGTTCACTTGTCAACCATGTGTTTCTTCTCTTCAACTCTTTTCCAGATCACGTAAGGAGTTTTGGAAACTCTGTGGACACTTCTTTGCCTGCTCAGGCTCCAGCCCACGGAGATCCGTGGATGAGGCAGGGCCCATCAGAGCCTCTGGGGTGCTCCCACCACCCAGCAGTTTTGCTTCTGTCTCCAGCTACTAAGGAAGGCTGTTGCAATTCTGCGGTTTCGACAGGTTTCAAAATAATGGAACGTCCACTGAAGGTCACAGCACAGACTCCTCACAAACCCAAAATTTCAACCTTCTGGTGCTTCCAAGTATGCAGTGACCACGTATTGGAAACCATTACAATACATCTACTGGTTTACACTGGAGGTGCACTGCAATAGATGAGAATTTAAAGTATTTAAAAAACCAAAACTAAACAAAACATTACTCCTGGAACATTATGGGGTTTATCTTATAAAAGGTGATCATAGGAGAATCTCTATTTTCCAGAGGAGCTCTCTTTTGATGCTGTGACACTGAGTCCAGGTGTAAGTTAAAGCACCTGATAAAATAATTTTTTTCTTTCATTTATTCTGAAATATAAATACTTTAATTTTTCTTATTAAATTTTTTGTCTGAAAAGATCAAGGAATTGGATCACGTAATTCAGATAATTTGTTCACAAACTTCCATTCTAAATATATCACCCAGTACAGAAGCAGCAATATAACTGCAAGCAACAAAACACTTGCATAGGTACACATAGCTCTATTTCAATGAGTTACTTACTAATTTACACGAATTTACAATGAAAAAACATTAGGTTGTCATAGCTGAGCAATTAAAAAGAACCCCACCTTACAATCATTTGATTGTTCTTCAGTGAATAATGGAAAAGGCTTTAGAGTGCTCAATCAGACCGACACAAGTTAAAAAAGGAATTGCATCACTACAGAAACCCAGGCCGGTTAATTGCAGGTAATGGCTATGAATAATGACAGCAGAGAGTGCTGAATGACGTAGGAGGGAGAATAGTCCGTCTCTGAGTTGTAATTGCTTAAAACAAACAGTTTGGTCAATCTGAACTAATTCCTGACTGTCTGTGCTGCTCCTGCTGGAACTGTAAACATTTGGCTAAGGCTGTCAGGGAGCAGCTTCCATGGGTTCTGCATCCCACAAATGCTGGCAGAGGAGCATGTTGGTTTTCAGTATTTCTGATTTCTTTGTCTGGTGATTAATGCCTCGAATGCACAGAACTGATACTTTGATGGACTGGCTGCTCTCTCCTTTTTCCTGCCTTCCACCCTTTTTCCCTGGACGTGGCTATTTGGTAGAAAGCACAGTGGCAGTCAAGGAGAGGGAGAACATTGAATCCATTCCTTCTCCCCTCATCCCTGCCTGTTCATCCCCCCACCCAGGAACATTCTGTACACACGTGCACACAAACATGGCTTTGCCTGGTGCTCTACAGCCTGATCACTGATTCTTCAGGAAGACATTAATTATGGAAATGGCTCCTAAAAAAGGAGAAGTGTTCTTCTGCCAGACCAATTCATCTTCTGCTGCAGCCACTCTCAGTGTCCTGTGAGTCACTCCACAGCTGGAACTATCTGTGAAAAATGCCTGGGAGTCAAGGGGAACAAGCTGTGGCTGATGCAGAGCAGAACAAAGGAGAGCTAAGTCACAAGGAAAGGGACCACCAAGCTACGTGTGTTTGGGTTTCATCTGCTTCATCTTAGCCTGTTTGGAAGAGTGTTTATTAGGACACATAATCTTTGCCTGTACTTGTCACATATCATTCCCAGTAGCTCCCTTTCTGAGATTACTTCCTTGGCTGAGACACCACACAATTTGATCTCTACACTCTCAAGGACTCATCACCCAAATATCCAAAAGATTTATGACTTACTTGGGCCATCCTTACTTAAAATGGCAAGTTGAATGTAACAGGAATAACACTTCATATGAACTGGAAGCATTTATTTCTATTGCAGTACATGAAGTTGATCTGTGTCTGCATGAAGCCACAAGAGAACAAAGTCGGGGATGCAAACAATGAATAAAACACCTGAATCCCTCTGGTGATATCTCCAGGCATCAGCTCCTATTCTTACACCCTTACCTCAAGGCTCTTACTAAGATCTGGGAGCCTCAGAGCCTCAGAGACATGAGTCAGGACAGAACTGTGCTGAAAATGGGGTGCTTCCCACTTCTCAGTATCCTTTTCCAATGAACACAGCCCTGCTGCTCTGAGAACAGCCTGGTTATTTTCACTGCAAGCTCCATTACACCCCTTAAATGAGAAGAGCAGGCCACCCCTCCACAGCCATGGTTGTGTGAACCAGAGTCTCAAGGCATCAGTCCCTCTGTCAGACTGCAGGGAGGAGGGAGAATGCCAGCAAATGTCACTCCTGACCTTGGCCTGGCTGGGTCTGAGGCAGCTGGCCACCAGGTATAAAACTCCGAGAGCTCCAGGGGACTCACTCACATCTTCCTGCTCAGCAGATTTACAGAGCTTTTGTGAAATATATTTCTAAGGGAATATAGACACTTACAGCATGGAACAGCTGCACCACTTAGAGCATGTATCCCTCCATTTCATGCTTGTTGGACTTTCCTAGGACATGCAGTGGCTGTCTGCACTTTTAAGGCACTGAACTCTCTGAAAGCAGTGGATCAGGACTGTGAAGAGGATTATATGGAACCGTTTGTCTCTGCTGATCAGTATAAGAGAATGGCAGGGAGATTTTGACAAGTTTTATAAAATTATGCCCATAAAAGCAGGGCTAAGTACTGCTCTACAAACAACAGGAGACAACAGTCATGACATTCTTCTCAGAGAAACAGAATAGATATTCAACTAGAACAAACTCATCGCTACTGCTGGAACTATTTTAATCCCACCTGTCCCCTCCTTGCTGCTCTAAAACAGGCACAAGAATTTTTTTTTAGGAAAATTAAAACAAAACAAAACAAAAATTGTTAACGAAGGAATGAGATACAATTTTGCCCTGGGGAGAACCAGGTGCTTTGCTTTGCTGCTTGTGTCACAAAAGTTGTCCCCTGCAATGGAGCCCATTAGTACTGGATTAATGTAATCAGAGGCACCCTGCTGTCTGGTCACTGACCTGGCTGTAAACAACAGATGACACCATGCCTTGAGCTGCCATTGTATAGAATGACCCATTGACTTGTGACCATTGTAAACGAAGCAAATCCATAACTTCACCTGCTGCTGTTGGCCTGCTTTCCAGCCAGGAGCAAAGCCCAGAATCACCTCAACTTTGAGCACCATTTTGTCCTTCCCTGCTTCTCAGATCTCCTTCAAATGAGTTTGTGTGCTTCTCCTCACACCCAGAACAATTTTCCCAGCTGTACCACCAGGTCTAACCTTTCCCTGTTCTTGCTTTAAATCCCTTTTATGTCCTTCTTCTTTCATTCAACCTTTTGATGTTACAGCTTCCTCTTCTCTGCCTGTGTAAAGGTGAAAGTTGTCTGTTACTGAATGGATCTCTCACCTGCCCTGGGTTGTGCTCACTGTGAGAGGCCACTGGGACAGATTCCCACCTGATGTGAATCATGCACGTCTGCTGGGGTGATACACAACCATGGATCACAGAAAACATGGTGAATAAGGAACACTGTTCTCTGGTTTCCAACACAAGAGTGAGATCAGGCAGAACCTGCTCCCTGACAGCTCCAAACAGAGGAAACTCTGTATGGTCCAACTGCAGAGCTCCTCACCTCTGGACACTACAAACTGAGCAGCTGGACACCTTATTGAGAGAACAAAACCCAGTGGGAGTCATGAAATACAAACAACTCTCCCCAGGTTCAGACACTCCCCAGGCATCTTCCTTTTCCTAAGCTGGAAACTGGGAAAGCATTCTGGGAATACCTGGGCACACCCACTACACCCTTCCTGAGCAAACCCTGCAAGCTGCTGCAGGGGACAGCACACTGGGCTGGGTGGGGCTGGCACCTGGCCCAGGGCAGGAGATCTTTATCCCAGCAGTGAAGTCACAGCACTGGGAGTGTGTCACTGCAGGTCTGGACGGGCACAGGAGGAGCCCGACACTCCCACAGGTGGAACAGCAGGAGAAGGGACCTCCAGAGAGCGTTTGGTGCTCACCAGCAGCTGGCCCTGACAGCCAGTCAACTACAGCTGCTGCTGCAAGGCAGTAGCTAAGCCACAGTCACCTCTGCTGTTCATCAGTAACTCGGCAGTTACTGGGACATGACATTGACGGAGATGTTCAAAGGAAAGGTTTCATTACAATATCTGGCAGTGAAACAGAAGCCAACTGACACTGCCAATGACAAGCTGCTTGTCCGTCTTGGTTTTCTTTCTATAATCAAACTGAAAGTCCATTTGGCCACGTTAGACACAAACTGCTTTCCTGTTCTCCTCTATTTTTTGTCAGAAGTCTGTCGTAATGCCCCTACAGAAGAAGTATGACCAAGTTATTTCAGTATCACCCTTTCTACTTCATTTACAAATGCTCTCATGAAAACCTACATGCACCAAGACTGAAACACACACGGGTTATGTTAAACATCATCTGATTATTGCTTAGTGTCAGAACAGCTCAGATGGTAAAAAACTGCAGCAGCAAACTCATATATTAATCATTGAAGAACAGCTCACATACAAATAGGAGTGTTTGATGTCATCATCTGGCTCAATAGAAACACAGCTAGGCAACAGGAGCCTGCAATGAACTGGCTTTAACTGACAGACTTCGGTGTTTGCATAAGGAATCTCCTATTAGAAAGTTTTTGGTTTTGTTTTTTACTTCCAAGGAGTTCCTTGCTTTGGAAATATTTTGGACAACAGGAACAAAAGCTTCTTGTCTGAGATATTATATAGGAAACAGCACTAAAGACAAAAACTAACATTTCAGAATATGTGATTGTAGGCTCTATTTTGAAAATGCCTCCTGAAGAACAGTTGGTTATTGAAAATATTTTAAAAAGTATTTTAATCACAGATCTCCAAGACAATCTGCACTCCTCATGTTGTCTGAATCAACCAAGCTCCAGTTCTTACAACATCACCCAGTACCAGCACAAATGCCTGTTTGTTTGAGGCATCTTCTTGGGCTTTCCCTTAAGGGTCACTGGGAATGAGCAATGAATTGAGGCAATAGTAAAATGATGCATTCAGCTGCCTGAATCCTTTTGTGAATGAAGAGGGGTCTGATCAATTCCTATTTACCACAGCACACTTCTGGTTTCAGAATGGACTTCGGGCGTTTCATCACTGCCTAGCACAGAACGTTAATGCTTCCATTAATGCTCCATGTAAAAACTTGGAATAGGTATTTGGAGAGATGGGAACCAAAAGGAACAGACTACTATCAAGCACTGCTGACAGGAAGCCATTGGCACTGGAGAAGGTGAGGCTGGACTGATCAGACAGCATCCGTCTGCCAGAGAACATTTCATGAGACGCTGAAAACAAACAGGACCCGTTTGCTGTGGAGCAGCAGCGCCGAGTGACTCATGCTATTGAACAACCCTGACTCGAACCTGTTGAGGATCCTGGCCCAGCCTTCCCTTTTCAGCATGAATCCGACTAAAAACGTGTCAGTAACCCCCTGGGCTGCTGGATAAACACAGACAGAGTCCACCCGTGCTCAGGTGCCCGGGTCACACGGGGCGGTGCTGCCGCAGCTCCGAGAGCCGCACCTGCCGAGCCCCCCGCCCTGGAGCCGTGTCCATCCATCCCGGGCCCCCGGCCGGCCATCCCCGGCCCCGGCCATCCCCTGGCCGCACCAGGGGCACCCCTGCGCCGCGGGAGGGGGCAGAGGCTGCCCGGGTCCCCGCCGCGCCCCCGGCCCGTACTCACATGGCGAGGGGCGAGCGCTGCCTCCCTCCCTCTCCAGCAAAGATGGCTTTCGGCTCCGCGCCTGCTGCCAGCCGGCTCCTACTGTTGTAGGCACTGTTGTTGGGAGAGGAGGGGTAGGCACCGGCTACTGAGCATGCCTGCGCCTCGCATCACAGGGTAGGAGGCAGAGGCGAGGCTGGAGGTGCCCCCTCCACACCCTCCTGCCGGGAGCGGTCCCGGAGTGACGGGGCGAGGCGGCCCCGGCTCCTCCCGCACCGAGCGGGGACAGCGCCGGGGGACAGTGCTCGCCGGAGCGGGCTCACTGCGGCCAGCAGCCGGGGGCTGAGGTGAACACCGCTGTGTGTTTCTCTAACCACGTTCTTCCTGCCTCTTCTGGCTAAAAAAATAAAAAAATAAAAAAAATTTAAAAAAAAAATAAAAAAAATTAAAGGAAGCGAATGACAGAAGGTGCTGCTGTTCAATCCCTGCTGTCGTGGGTGAGGACTTGTGGATGAGAGCCCACAGAGCAAACCCACAGGCAAATAAACTACCAGATCAAGCACTGTTTCTGGGAAGGTTGTGTCTCAAATGAGGTTCAGCCCTTGCTTCTGGCTTAGACATCACCTCACACTCAACCTCATTCCAGGCATCCAACCTCACCCTCCATGAACATCAGCACTTCCCTTGCATGCCCCATCACCCTGTGCAGAACAAAACTTACTCTGAAACGGCACATGTTCCTCTCTGTACTCAAACCAAGGCCTTCACGTGCCCTAAAAAAACTGAATGAATAAGGAAGTCTGCATGGTTTTCCAAGAAGTGGCATTTAACAGTCCCAATGATGCCTTGTTCACTTGTAAAAAGATGCTTCACCTGTCACTGCCTTCACTAATTTTCAATGGGTGTCAGCGGCAGCCAGCACTGGCCATTCAAACCAGGTATTTAGGTACAAGGCAAGTAGCTTTGCTAAGCGTCTAGACCTCAGATATTGGGGTGCCTGTTGAGAATAAAGTGCAACAGTGTCATCAGATCAAATCTGTGTTTTCTGACGTGGAAATCTAAGAAAAGGTGAATTGTTCCTCAAAGCAACAGGCAAAGCACCACAGTCACTGGGGGTGAACCAGGCGTCAAGCCCAATTTCTCAACTTGTTACCAACCAGCTGAGTATTTTCATGCAGAATGTAGCCAGGGAATGTGACAACACCCACAGCCCAGACATCAGGACACTCAGCTATTGCCCAAATCCGGGCTCAGATGATATCACAGCCTGATTCAGATGTAAGTCAAGGGC
The DNA here is from genome assembly GCA_013397395.1 of Sinosuthora webbiana. Classification (NCBI taxonomy): domain Eukaryota; kingdom Metazoa; phylum Chordata; class Aves; order Passeriformes; family Sylviidae; genus Sinosuthora; species Sinosuthora webbiana. The sequence continues at coordinate 121,737 of VXBN01007474.1, read as the reverse complement.
TGTCAGCTCTGAAGGGATCCAGCTCCTTGGGGAGCTATGGAGCTCCTCAGAGTGACAGTCACAGGAGCCTCTCTCCCTTCTCCTCTGCCGCCTGAGAGCTTGCTCACTGCGTTAAAGACTCCTCACACCTCCTGCCACTGGAGGGTGTTTCTGTCTCTTGTGCTGGAGCCAATTATCTGCGTGAATGAATAAATGTCACTTCGGGCAGCGCTTCGAGCTTTAGTTTTTTTGCTCATATATCACACTCATAAGAGCCTGGCCCCGAGAAACTTTTCCTAATGGAAGTATAAAACACTTCAAACTGTATTTTCTCTAGGTAAAGATGGAGTTTCAACCAATTGGTACACCCTGATGACAACCAGGTTCCCAACTACCTTCAAGCTTTATCCACCCATAGATTACTCAGCACTTTTCATCTGGAATTCCTCCATAACTCTTCCCTCCTGAAGAGAGTTTACTTTTCAGATATCCTAGACAAAGATGCACTCATATAATGTATTATATATATGATTATTTACGTGATATCCCTAAAGCACACAGCCACAGCAGCAGCCACACGCAGGCTTGCACCAAACACAGGCACTACCTGCTACCAGGGACATTCTCACCTTCATCTTCAAACCCAAGCCACATCTGAATATTGAGAAAGTGACAAGTTATGCCTGGATGTGAGGCCAGGAGCTTCTGGGACAGAGAGACCTTCCACCAGACCTTTCTGCCCTTTCTGTGGTCTCACTTCTAGTCATTACTACAACTACATGCAGGATGGAACAAGTGCTGATGCTAGACCAAAGCTCACAAGACTCAAAAAAACCCAACAACAAAAAAACCAAACCACCACCCCTCCCAGCCCCCCCCACCCCCCCCCCCCCAAAAAAAAAAAAAAAAAAAC
>VXBN01007474.1:43219-120836 GCA_013397395.1 Sinosuthora webbiana | reverse complement strand
AAACAACCAAAAAAAACCCAAAAAAACCCCCAAAAAACGTGGAAGACTCCAAACCCAACATATTGAAACATTTTATTATACGAACTGTCCAGAGCAAAGGATAGTGTCTGTGCTGACCCCATGCCAGTTTTATCCTGATTGAAGGGGAACAGAAAATACCCACACAAGCATAAAGGTGAGATGGCAGTCAGGAAAATTAGAAATCTGGAATTAGCAGAAGCATTTCAGTGCAGGGAAAATACCTCAGACCTTGTGAGCACAGTACAGACTGAGCTGAAGGAACACCAGTGCCCCACATCATATGGCCACAGCCTCCTCCAGAGTGGTACCAGAGAACTCTCGAAACCAAATTAAACAACTCCATTGCACTGTAGCTGCTATTTAAAAAAAAAAAAAAAAAAAAAAAAAATCCTGCCAGCTAATGAAGGCATCACCATTCAAATCCAAGAAGGCTCATGATCCTGAGGAAATTCCACAGCTAACCTGGAGACATTTCCTTTAGCCTTACATTCCCTGGAGCTTGCAGACTAGTATTAAAGGCCACCAAAGCCTTTGGTGTTAGAAGAGATGCAGAGACACCCTGTGGTGGCAAAAATAATATGACCAGAATTAGTTCAAACTGCTTAAATTTCATTTAAGTCACAGAACTGAATCAGAAAATCTGCCTCCTGGGGCCACAGAGAAATTGTCCCCCAGTTGCTATTCAGGTACTTTCCTGTCTCCAGATCTCCTTTCCCGTCTGGCATCTTTTGCTCTGTCTGCACTGCCACAAAGATTTTCCCTCTTATTCTGTTTGGTATAACAGTAACAGCTGGATCAGGGCTGGTGCAGTTGGAGGAATGGCTGTGGAAATGCTCCACTTTTGGAAAATAACTTCCTGCATCTTCAGCCTGCCCCTCTTGGGTATGGAAAACAATCAGTCTGCTTTGCAAACTGTTGGTCTTTTACCTCATCCATAATTTGTATTTTGTCCAGAAGCAAAATTTTGTCTATGAAGGCAGTTTCAGTTTCATCAATACACTGCTGAGGATGTCTGAGGATGAAAGCCACCAACAACCATCATCAGTGGAAATCAATTCTGGCATCTGGAGTCTTGCAGGTGCTAGAGCTTGCTTGTAATTATTAGAAAATTATTAAAATTTATTTAATTATTAAAATTATTTATTTATTAAAATTATTAAAATTATTAAAAATTATTAGAAACACTAGAAACTGTTATGTACTGCTGTTACACGATCTTCACCTGAGAGAAACCTGAGTATTTTCTCACAGATCTGCAGGTAGGATCCCCATTAAGAAGAGTCATCATGTAGTCTATAGGTTTATGGACTGCCCATATAATAGAGTAAATCTCAGGGCCAGCCACAGTAACACTGCTATTGGTTACTTTGGCTCACAAAACAGAACGCTATCGGTGCTAAACAAGAAAGGTGAGAGAAGTTAATTGGTTTATAGAAAGCAATGGTAATTAAGTTTCACAAGATTTAAGCAGAAAAGAAAAGCAAGGCAAATAAATCAATTATTCAAATGCTGCATTTTCAAATCTTCTGATCCGGCAATGCATTTAAACAAAGTATAGGAGGATTTCCCCCTAAATCGTCAGAACTTACTACACTGGAAACTCAGCATAGCCAGACAAATTCATCTTTAAAAGAGAAATTGAATACTATACATGTCCAAAGTACAATTTCTCAAAAACTATTATCTAAAAAGATTAAGAAAATATCTATTCAAGTATCTTCAATCCTTTGTCACCAAGTGTTATATGTTTATTTTCAATGGCTCATTTTGTTCTCTTGACATTTCAGACAAGTGGATTTGGTACTGAATGATCCAGCCTTTGCATCTCCCTTCTCAGAACTAAGGCAGATCCCTTCCTGCCTGCCCAGTTGCTGCCTTTATTAGCCACAGCTGGTCTGTTCTGTAGAGCTTCACCCCAGTACCACTGTGTGCCTAAAATGGGTCTTGAATTTGCAGATTATTTTGTCACAAATTAAAACCTCAAGTCTGTAATTGTGGGGTGTGTGATTTTCTTTCACTCACAACTTCTATTCATTCCTTCACAGCATGTTAGTGCTTTAGTGATAGTTTCCTTTACAGGTCAGTGGAACATTTATAATTCCTTTCATAGATTGTCTTTTCTGCCATTTCTGTGAGAGATCCAGGTCCAAATTTCCTGGGTTCTGGTAAAACCCTGGGTGGCTCATTATGAAGCCTGAGTAGCAAGGTGTGATGCTCTGTGCTCCTTCAAGGTATTTACAGTTTCTTGTTAATGTGTATTAATGGATAATTTTGAAAACTTTGCAGGTGTGATCCTGCCAAGCATTTGCACAGTGAGGCCCAGTCCCTCCTACCTGTGTGTGTCCCTATGGTAAAAACTGGGTTCAGGGATTCTGCTTAAAAGCCTCTGCTAGGAGGGGCTGATGGAGGAGGAGAAGAAGAGTAAAAGAAGAAAAGTTAAAAATGGTTGCCCATTTTGTTTTTAAGCCTACAAACTTTGTGTGGTTTGTTTTGAAGATTTGTGGAAAATATTTGTAGCAGGCAGGAGCAAGACAACAGAGAGAGGAGGGGGGAATATGACCCTGCAAGTCAAGCAACCAAAAGTTAATGCAATTACCAAATATCAAATGTGGAGCACAGGGACTAATTTGATCAGAGAGGCCAAAGGGATAATTCTTGGAGACAAAGCATTGCAACGCGGAAATGCAGGCTAATCAACTGCTTTATCAAAAGAAAAAGGAAACAATTTCCAAGCCTTAACTAAAATCCCCAGTTGGTTCTTCATCTTTTCAGGGGTCTGTTTTTTGCCTAGCAGCATTTGTTCTGTCTCACATTCATTTCACTGCTTCTGTTCCCTGCACAAAGCTGTTTCCCTGGCTCCTGGCTCTTTGCTTGTGTCAAACAAGCCGCCTCTACTCCTGGTTTAAGGAACTCCTCAATCATGAAAGAGAGCAGGCAGAGGGAAATATTCGTTATATGTAATGTCCAAGCCTACTTTCCATAATTATCTGGAATTGAGCAAGACTATCCAGAGTCACTTTGTGCCTGCCGGATTTTCCAGAGCAGGTATTGGCTTCATCTGATGGAAAGTGGCTGCTCAGTGATCGCCACTGAATTCCTGCAGGACCCAAACCCTCTCAGGTTTGTAGAGCAGCAGATCCAGACTTCACCCGCTACAACCCAGCAAAGCAGCAGTTTTTGGACTCAGACTGCTGTTTCCAGCTAAGCAGGTGCTGCAGTTATGACAGATAAAACGAGCTGGCACAAAGGAAAGAAGGAACTCACAGAAGAAAGCACAGGAGATGGGAAGCACAGCCGGAAAAAGCGAGAGCGGCTGTTCAAGAAGAGATTTTCTCAACTGAGCCTCTTCTCTGGGTCTCCCAAGAATAAAGTGTAAGTATATCCAAGATTATATTTTGCATACATTTTCAAACAAGAAATTTTGTGAGTATTTCCAGAGCAGCTTTGGAAGAACCACAGATACCTTGTTACCTCTGTTGGATTAAATGTTTCACAAACAAGGAAACAGAGGCTAATTAAACAACTTGAGCTAGAAGTTATTAAGTCACTGGCAGCACTAGAAATGAAATTGACTATCCAAGTCTTCCTTGTCTGTGTGTTAATCTTAAATCCATTTCCCTATGCTTCCAGCAAGAGATTGGCAGGGGCAGCATCTGTTTCTCCAGGCACACACCAGCACTGCCGCTGGGACAACCCCACCGTTTCCAGCAGTAACTTCGCTGCAGTTTTTGTTGCACCAGAGCTGTAACTCCGCGTGCAATTGAAAATGTCAATGCATGGGCAGCAGCAAAAATCACTGTTAACAAAGTTAATGATACAAAATTTCTTAAAATTCATAATCAATGCTTGTGTTCCTGCAATAGTGCCTCTACGCTTACTCTTTTCAGTTAGAAGGACAAAAAGGGAAACAAAAAAACAAGTAATAGCTATTCAATTTTTTAACCTAAGTAAGTAGAGGCAAAAATTATTTTCAGCTTATTGCTTTTTGAATGTATTAGTTTTGAGTTATCGTAATCATTCTTATGGGATTTGAAATTCTCTTCTTAAGTCTTTCTCCCTGGTATTATTCTTCCTTAACATGAAGTAAACTTGAGTGTATGCTAAGATCAGGAGGGGTTTCCAAAAAGTGTCTTTTCTCATCCAAGAGCTGTTTTCCCTACAGGTCTCCTAAAAGGAGTCTGTCTTTGGTAATTATCATGAAATTACTGTCTTAGCAGGAAGTGCACACAAGTCTCCACAATTACTCAGCTAACTGCATTAGGCTTGATAGCCACAGCAGCTGGTTGCAGGCTCCACAGAAGATTAAAATACACTAGCAAGAAATGAACCTCAGAGCCAGATATTTTCCTCAGACTGGTCTAATTGTGGCACAACTAATACTAAGAGCTTGGTTCTGGGATTTTTCTTGCTGTGCTACTGAAGAACTTGGACTACAAACATAGTCAAACACCAAGAAGTGAATTACTGCTGCAAATGTTCTCTGTTGTTCATAATTTCACTGAAGACTGCATTCAGGAGGCAGACAAATACAACCGAAACAGTGAAATGATGTTTTCTGAACATTGATCCTTATTTGTAAGTGATAAACATGAATTTTGCCCAATTTGAGCTAAAAGAAAAAAAAATGGAACAGTAATCTAGTTAACTTCCCATGGTAGTCCCACATTAATGGAGAGAGACTCAGCCTTCAGACTGTACTGGATCTATTTCTACAGACGCACTGCATGGCAGTGGTTTTAAATGCATTGGAGCCATCAGGGCTTACAGAACTTTCACAGTGGTGTAGCCAAACCAGATTATGTCCACAGTCAGCACTCATGAGCTCTGTAAGGGATTGTGTAGGGAAAACAGCAGGGTGTATAATTTGATCAGGAGAGCTTTCCTTTCAGCTCTGCCATCTCTGGTCAAGGCCAGTGCAATACAGGGCTTTGCTGGCCAGCATCAGTGTGCATGAGTGCACACAGGTGGACAAGAACCTCCGTGTTGATGCAGGGAGCACTGGGCCAGACGCACAGAGCTCTGTGGAGTTTGTTTGCACGTAAACACACACGAGGCTCACGTCACAATCATGCATAGAAGAGTTGCATATTGAAGCTCCTACCCCGTTAGCTGATGCCCCTCTTTTATGGCTTTGTTTAAATGATGAAAATACTTCAATAATGCTGTGCTCTAAAACTGATAGCTTGTCACTGCCACCACAGCACCAGGGCCAGACTCTCCTTTTTGCCGTCCATCCCTGTTTTTTTTCAGGTGGCCACACACAGCACCCACTCCTAATGTGTCACAGGCACAGCCCCTGGAAGGATTAATGGATCACCCACTAATTGTTGCCCTCATCCATCCCGGAGTGCAGGGGCTGAGCTCGTCACCTCTCTGTGTGCCTGTTGCAGCTTGTCACCTCTCTGAGCCCATTCCAGCCTGTCACCTCTGTGTGCCTGTTGCAGCCCCCAGGGAAGGAGCCCGCTGGCGGAGGACAAGCGCAGGTGTTTGCACAGGAAGGGCTCCCGGCGGCCGAAGGAGGAGCCGTGTTCCCTGCGGCAGCTCGGAGGCCGGCAGCGCTCCGGGAGGATGTGTCCGAGCTGCGAGATCCTGCTGTGCCGGCCCTGCGGGACCCTGCACTCACAGCGCGGCTTCATCGCCCACAGCCTGCTCGACCACTACGACACCGCAGCCCTGCCCTGCTGACGGCCCTCCGGGGGAGTGGGAGATGTGGGGGCGGTCCAGCACCCGAGCGCATCCCAAACCCAAACCCGGGATCCGGCGGGATGGCGGATCCTGGCCCGGCAGCAGCTCTGTGCAGCCTCAGCCACCGCAGCCGCTCCTAGTTCAGTCTGTATGCAGCAGATGCACTCATTTAACCAGCATAAACCCAGCAAACAGCTGTAACCTAAACATTTCTTAGCTGTCAAAGACAGGGAATTGTTTCAGAAATATTCTCCAGAGCTTTCCTTTTCCTCTCAAGGAAACAAAGATTATCCCATTGAGCTGCAAAAGCGAGCTTGACTATTATGTGCAGAGCCACTTGCAATGCCTTTGTTTGCTTCAGTGTTGTTTGTGGTCTGGAATATTAAACGTTTTATTTTTAAATTAACTACCTCAGAGATGCAACTTTATGGAGGAAAGGGGCTTCTAAAAGCTGTCCTGCCCACAGGGATTGCAGCTCACATCCCAATTCCCTCCTAGAAGTTCCAAACTTTCACAGTCTTTCAGCATCTCACTTGTGATCCTGCACCTTGCCTTAAAAGGAGCAACAACAATCACAACTCAAAAAGTGTTTAAGCCTTCTTCCAGTTCTTAAACCCAGACCTGTATTTTTAAGCAGTTCTTCAGACAGTGTAGTACAGCTGCAGACACTAGGCCAAGGGGCAGGGGGGGGTGGCATTAAGGTCCAGGCATACACAAGATTTCACCATTGTGGGATTCCTAAGTACAGGTGAAGGGTGGAAGTAGCCTCAGGACCAGATGATCCCAAGTCTAGCAGCATGCACCTTTTACTCTCATGCCAATGGGAACAAATCTATGTGCAGGATTAATTCCTTGCTCTTTGGTAGGGAACAGGCTAAACAGACTGAGTCTCCCACAGACATTAATATTAAGGGTTCTGTTATTCATCCAAGCAGAAGAACACAGGCTGGGATGTTTGGACCTTTGTTCCATCTCTCCTTTTCCTCAATCCAAAAGTAACAAATCCATAGCGGAAAAGACCCTCTGTCCTTCCCACTTCTCTTTTGGAGCTGTTCCGTTTTTGTTCAAATGAATGTTTGGTAAGGTGACTGGCATGCAGATTTTTTTTTTTTTCTATTCTCATGTTTTGTTTCGACCATCACAGGAAAAGAGTTTCAACAGGAGGAATTCAGAGACACATATGCAACATTGCTGTGCTCCAGAGTATCTTGAACAATAGTGCTCAGCTCCCTTTGTGGAATGTCAGACACTCAATGCCCCTCATGCAAGAGGTACAGAGACCAGCTCAAAAACCAGACTGAGCTGCTGAAAGCTCCCAGGGCAAAGCCCATTAGGAATTTCATGTAGGAGAAAGCCTGAGGCAGGATTCACAAACTGAAATGAGCTGCTGCCAGGTTCCTCCCTTCTGCCCAGACTCCACTGGTTCTGCACACTGCCAGCAAGTGCCCAGACTTCCTGCCCAAATGCAAACTTCTAAAGCCAAAAATTAGACCTTATGAACACTCTTGTACTACAAGGGCCTTAATCTTTCCAAACCCACGTTTCCGTGGTGCTTGATGGTCACTTCTGTTCATTTTTAAAAGCCAACCAGGGCCTGGCAAACCAGAATTAACCTTTCACATTCTTCTGGGACTGCTATTCCTAAACTGGGACCCTTCACAGCTTTCCCAAGAAAATGTATTTTACCACTACTTTAACAAACATAAATTCCACCCCATTCCCCTTCATTAAGCAGTCCAGAGGAGACTTCTCCAGACAATCACCTGAGGAAGAGCAAGGTGACAGACTGAGAGGATGAAGGACTAGCTCATCACAACAGCATTATTTTAAATCCTACAGTCCCATACAGTGAAATCAGTTCAAATAGGTCATGATTGAGCCTTTATCCAAGCGTCCCAGAGGGGACAGAACAAGGGAAGTTCTCTCAGCACATGCCTGGTAGAATTTCCTGTGTGGCTTGCTAAAGGGCACAAGCTCCTCATGTGGGTCATTGGGCTGGAAAGGCCCCCAAGAAGCAGCAGTGTGCAAACCCAGCTCCCTGAGGAGAGCAGCCTCTCCTGTCCTGCATGAATGCTGCTGTGCTGTCTGAAGGACAGCTGGCAACACGGGCAGGGAGAATCAACGCTCCTGGCAGGAGCACCTCCCCTCTCCTCCAGCAGCCGTGAAGTCATGTTTGGGGACAGTAACTACATTTTTGTTACACACTGAGGCAGCACCAACAGTGCTGTACTTGATTTCTCAGCAGCTGGTAAATTACAGCACCTCTCCTGCACTAACTACCAAAACCTGCTGCAGAGATCTGCCTGGCGCTGTTTGTTCCTACCACAGCCAGGTCAGGCAATAGAACCACACCTGGAGCTTAGCCTGGCTTTTCTCTCCTCAGCCTCACCACAGTGAGACCCTTTTGTCTCCAAAATCCCCAGAGCCCCGTGCAAACAGTGAGGGCCACCAGCACAAGGGCACTGTCCCCTCATATGGCAGCACCTACTGACACTTGTGCACCAGAACAGCTCTGCTCCCTCAGCTCTTGGAGTGCCATGCCAAACAAGTCATTTTAAAAATTATTGTATGTTAGCAAAGGATTTCAGGCTTAGATTTTAAACTTGGCTCAGACACATAATTACACTAATACACTATATTGTGAAAGAGTAATAATAGAAATACTGATTACACATTTAAAAGATCTAGGCTTGAAACCATCCTAACAGAATAAAGCTATGATGTAGCCTGACATATCAATTATTAAGAGCCTCTACTATTTAATTATCTGATTTCAATAGCTCTGGGAGATTAAAGAGGAATATTGGACTCCTTTATATTAAAAACAGGAATGGGCTCTGTCCAAGGCATTTGCTGGAATGGGAGTGACTTGACAACCAACAACACCCCACTGCCCAAACAACATGAGAGGGAAAGGAAGCAGCTTCACAGCTGAGGGGCAAGAGGCTCTATGGGAGCTCTTTGCCTGGAAATCCAACACAGGACAAGCAGGACTGTAAAAGCAGCAGCTGTCAGCATTTGCCACAAAATAAATGATTCAAGGTAGAAGGCAAACCCATCAAGTAATCATGCAATCATAATCAACCAGAACAAATAAAGATCATTTACACACTGCATATACCAAATTTCAGCTGTGTTTTTTAAAGCAGCCCAGGCAGCTTTCCCCTCTGCAAGATACAATGAGAACCTTGAGAAGGAAAAGTCATTTTTCCAGTGGACATATACAAAGAAAGGTAATTAACATGAGACCATGTGAACTGAAGGTTCAACACAAAATCTTTAAATTCTCTTATTATAATCTAACCATTTGATGACGTCTGAATTCAGAAACTGGTCTAAAATAAAATATTCCAAATCAGCCCAAATTATCTTACCAATTTAGTATTAGAGCTGAACATTGGGAGGAAAGTACAGAAATAATCGATGGACTGATGTGCCAAAATTCAGCCTTCTCTTGGATGACAAGCAGTGGAGGACACTGTCTCTCCTCTGACTTTTCACAAAGCAGATCATTTATTTGTTTGTTTTCTGAATGAACTTCTGTATGCCACAGGCTATAGCAAGTATGATGAAAACCAAGGAAAGTGGTGATCTATTTACTAATACAATACAGCAAACCAGGTCTCTGCTCAAAATTGAACATGAAGGTATCAAAATCAGCTTTGGTGACCTGGCAAATGCTGCCTCCTGCTAGGTTCAGCCCTGAGAGGTCAGCCTGGGAAGTAGTCCTGTGAGACGGGATCTCTTCTCAGCTACTTAAAGATCAGTTCACAGGAGGAAAATGTTTCATTGTCTCTGCTGCCAAACACAAAACAAGATCATTTAATTGGCTCTGACTTTCTTACCCCATTCTTGTTAATTAATTGCCAAGAGTAAACATAGAGAAGGTAAAGACAACCAAATACCATACAGTCATTGAAGGGCTATTAACCAACACAAACACTGATCAGAAGGAGGATTTCCTAATCACCTCTAAATATTCTTCAAGGAACAGAGGCAATGGGATTTTCTCACCATCTCAAGTACTTCTATAACCTGCATTAAAGTCGCATCCAAAATTCCCTCAAGCACCACAAAACCTCTTTACTTAGTGCAGTACTCCCGGTGGTGCTGGAGGCAGGGAAGGTGTTCCTGCACCTGGAGGTCACAGCTCTCACCTGCAGCGGTGCAGGGGGAGCCTGAGGCACAGCCTTGAGACACCTGTTCCGTGTCCCACAGGAAGTCTGGGGTGGGACATGGAACCCAGCTGCCTTTCAAGCTAGGGAAATAAAAGAAATCCAGATGCCACTGTGCCCCCTCCTGTCAGAGCCCATGCACACCAGGCCCAGGCAGCCAAGGTGCACTCACCAATTTCACCTCAGAGTTCTGGAAAAGCTGATGTCTCCCTCAACAAGACCAGAGATGTCCAAGCGCTCTGTCTCACAGAAAAATAAAGTGTGTCCAGGAATGGTTCCTTATGCAAATTCACATGCTGTGAATTACCTGAAGATGAGATTACTTTTTTCAGAGCTGTCACCTGCAACATAGTTTTCCTGCCATCTGCCATAGAAATAATAATAATAATAATAATAATAATAATAATAATAAATGACATGGCACACTTTAAATGCTACTATGTTGTATATAAAAAGAAATCCTATACAAAACAAAACCAACCCACATACCATTTGTACTTTTAGAATATTCTGGAAGCAGAAGTCTTTACAGGCAGATAAGCTCATCGTGTGAGGACAAGAGAATCAATGCCCTACACAGAACTCCACCCTCACTCCAGGTAAGTTCTTAACCTCTAAAATAAACAAGAAAACCCCAAACCAACAAAAATAAAACACTCTCAACAAAGTAAAACCAACTTTAATTAAATTCCTACATCATCCAACATGTCTATGCAGAACAAGTGTTTAGTCAAAAGTAAATATATATATGTTTAATTCTCTTTCAAATGTCCACTAGAATCAAGAGCTACCAGTGTTCCTTGGAGAACAAGCAGTAGTTAAACCTCTCTTGCTGATGTTCAGAACAGTTTGTTACATCTTTTAACCAGCAGTTCCCTATTGCACGTAACAAATTTGCTCTCCATTTAAGCACCTAAAAGCCTGGTACCTCACTAAATAAATTAAAACAAATCCAGTTTCTTCAGCAACCATCTTCAACATATATATCTTGGTAAAGCAACATTACTGCAAGCTTTTAATAAATACAGAGAGAAGATCAGTGACTGCATTGGTGTTCTGTGGAATGATCTTTTCCCATAAACTCTTGCTTCTCCAACCAGCTGGGGTTTTTGGTATGTATGCTTTAAAAATCACTTTATGTAGTATATTTAATGAAAACATCCCTTACATAGGTCAGTACATTTTGCAGGGAAGGACTGATCTGAGATAGGAATTTCAGTGTAACGCTGGAAGGAGCTTCTTGCTGGAACCAAACGAAATTGTGCCTCTCAGGGAGCTGAAGGCAAAGCCCCAGAGGCTGAGTGGGAGGCTGTAACCAACAAGGGATTCTCAGGCACGTTTGGAATTGGCCTAACCTTCCTCATTCTGAAGGGCTTCTTTTGTGTGTTAAGTCACAGGAACAAAATTGTGCAACCCTGAACACCTGGATGCTGCATCACATCTGTCAGAGGTCTCCCCCACCCTCCACACCCCCTTAATTCTACTTCTTCCTTCGGCAGCAGCACAGACATGAAGCAGCTCCCTGCAGTACAGTGATACCATGGCTGCTATTTACAGTAGAATTAATGCATCTGTGCCAATAGGGCAGGGGTCATATGAAAAATATACACAATACGCTCATTTTTTAGCCAGATTAGGATATATAAAAAAAAATTTACTCTTCAAGTCCTAACTTTGAACAAAGAACAGTTCTGTCAGAGGTCTTCAAACCTCCCGAGGATATGTTAGAGCACATTACCCTAACGTATAAAAACAAATATTTACACCTCCATAAAGTACCAAAGAATTTTTAAAAAATGTCTAGTAGCTCTCAGCGTGCAAAGTCAGCAGGAATTGATTATCCAGGATGTTCACTAACTGTAGAGACAGTCTTGGAATCAAGCATTCAGAAGCAGAGTGCAAAAGACTCAGGAATTATTTCAGTCCACGTATTTTTGCTGTCATTTCCTTTCTTGTTTTGGATCAGTTCCTAGAATCACAGAATGTGCTGAGCTGGAAGGGACCCATCAGGATCAGAGTCCAATTGCTGGCCCAGTGTGGGGCTCCCCAAGAACCTTCCTGTGCCTGAGAGCGTTGTCCCAGCGCTTCCTGAAGTTGTGTTGGTCCATACGACAGAAACCCTTTACAAACACTCGTTAAGGTAACCTTCAGCTTAGTGCAAATGCCAGAATCTCCTAGGACCTGTAATCTTTTCTGACAGTGTGAGCCATCCAGTTCACTTTAGTAGTCCAACTTTCCCGCAGAGCTTCATCGAACTTTTGCTTGAACTGTTTTAGTGCTTCTTCCTCACTCTTCCCTAAGGCGAGGGAGTCCTAAGGCAACAGGGAAACAAGGACTGTTAGGAACTTTAAAGAGCACAGTTAAAACCTCCTTCCCCTTTCAACACAAGCCACAGTGTGCTTTTGTTCTCCCTTAACACTTTTTCGCTTACTACTCATTTAGCAATACATCAGTTGGTTTAAATAATACATCTTCCTGGGTTTAAAGATAAAACTGAAAGAGAATGAAACAAATAATTTTCACCTTTCCAGGTCTATGCTTGTGCATGAGCCGGGATGTAAAATACCCCTGACATGACTCCATTTAAGATGCATGGATCCTGAACTCATCCTTTGAGCACCAGGCCTGACTACAGGCCTTGTTTTACAGAGCTGAAAAAGAAAACTTCAAGGACTGTGTGGAAATCTTGACAGAAATGGAAAAGAACAGAAATGTATTAATCTTGGAATCAAAAAAAAACACATCCTGGAAAAATGCTGAGTCCTGCTGAGCTGTAGCTCTGACTTTACCTTGAGATACTGGATGTCCTTGACAGAGGTGAGCTCTGGCAGCCCTGCAGTCAGCATCAGTGCAAAGAGGGTAATAAATAGGTTGCCGTGCTTGCGCAGGATCAGGTAGGCTTCCTCACAGTACTGCCGGAACCTGGGGGACACACAGGGAGCACAAAGGGAGAGTTACACACATGGAAATGTCTGCAACCAGAATCTGTTACCTGCCCTGACAAACACAGAGTGTGGAACACAGCACAGAGAGGTGGGAGATGCCTGCAGAAACCCCAGCGCATTCTCACAAACATGTCCAATGTTTCCCCAGCAAGCCCTCGGTACAAAACACCACCAGCTGTTCTTCAGAAAGAACAGAAGTGCCAGAGGTCATGGTCCCACCTCTCTGAGAATTTGTTAGATGAAATGCACTGATGATCCTCTAGGGTGAGCTACAGGAAAACAGAGCTTTTGGAAAAGCCAAAGCTCTATTGCGGTCCCTCTAATCGCTGTCATTTCTAATTCCTTCCGTGGTCAAAACTGAACCAGCTGCCAGGGCTGGTGGATCATGAGCACATGGCTCCTCGTGGCCAAGCATCCAAGCAAGGGGCAGCACAATCAACATGCCCTGATGGACAGGAAGGGCAGAAGGGAGGCTGCTCCTAAGGGCTGTGCTGCATCTTGCTTGAACAGCAGAGCACAGAGCTGCTGAAGCCAGAGCTGGGCCCAGCAGAACCTGCCACCTCTTCTGTGGGAGATCAAAAGCAACTGCAGAGCTGCAGCTTCTGGTTCTGAAGTAATCTGTGACATTCCAGCTCAGGGAGTGCAGCAGACAGTCCTGTAAATGCATGTTGGCACACCTCCACAGAAGTGCAAATGAGCAAACCAACCCCAGGTAGGTTCTGGTATGCTGGAAATTATCATCTCAATTACAAATAGATCAAAATAAAACACTCACCGGCCAAATTTTTCAGTGTTCCCTGTTTTTCCTTGTTGAATAACATGAATGAAATCATAGGTGAGTATGAAAGGTACCCGTTCCCTTTTAATTCCAAACTTGGACTTAAAGTTTCCAAGAATATGCCCAAAATCTATGTGAAAGAGCTAAAAAGAAACAAAAACCAAAAACAAGTGAAAAATAATTTCTCCATCAAAATGTGTCACTTTTCTAATACCTCTAAAGGATGCTGGTATTAAGATCAGTTAACTCCTAATGTGACTCTCCAAAACCTGTGGTTTCAACCCTTTGGGAGTATTTGGTTCTAAAACACTTCAAGATTTCAAGTCATTAATAACATCACTTATGAGTGACCACTGCAGCAAAAGATTTGCCCAGGTTTAAGCTGTTGCTGCCATGAAACATCTTGGTGGCAGTACCAGACAAAAATGAGCCCAAGGATGAGGCCACAAGGCTCAACATCATCACATCCAAGGCCTTCCCACACAAGGACAGAGGCAAAGGTAGCAGAGCCAAGTTAATCTGAAGGGCCCTGTGGCAGTTCCCCACGTTAGAATTGAGGATAAGGGCACTGCAGCTTTCTTCCAGGAGGTACAAGCTTAAAAGATTACTGCAAATGTCTGTAAAACTCTCAATTTTATAAACCTTGCTAGTTTTCTAGGCAGAATAATTTCAATTAAATCAGCCAAGTTACATTACAGAGTAACAATTAAGAAAACACATGTTTATTGGCTCCCCCAGATTCTGAGTGCACAGCATTGTCTTGGTGCTGGGTTCCACCCTGTGCATATCTGCAGGGCCGAGCTGCACAGACTCACCTCAGGGAAACCACACTGCTCCAAAATGCAATTCATGGATTTTTAAGGGTGGTCTTCTGCAAGATACCCTAAGATCACTTTTATTCAATGAATCTGAACCATTAGAAGGCCTCTTGGATGTTCTGTAAAAGCTCTTCAGAACAGCCTCTCTCCATACAGAATTGCTGATGGACCAGGCCTTGCTCTGTCCTTGCCCCAGTATTACATTTCCTTTCCTTGAAACTCTCTCCAACCCTCAGTGAGCCACAGACACCAGTTCTAACCACGTGTGGCTTTCCTTTCACCAAGGTACTAAAGAAATTACAAGTTCTCAAGAGAACCCTTGCATACCAAAGACACCAAAGGCATTCTGCCTACAGAAGGAATTTTTACCTGCCCGTTTTTCCTGACCATGATATTGTCACTGTGTCTGTCACCGATTCCCAGCACATACGTAGCTACACAGTAGCCAGCACAAGACAGAGTAAATTCTTCAATGGCTCGATCCAAGTCCTCTCTGTAACCACAGAGAAAATTGTTTTAGTGCACACTGCTGGAATTCATGTCATGCCTTGGCCTCAGAAAGGATTTCTGCTTGTTTTAAACCAGAAGTCCATTAGGATGCTGTAAAATCAGAATCACTTGAGAAAAATATACTGTAAAGGTAGCTATCGAGAGCAAGCAACACGGAAGGCAACATCAAAGCTTGAGACCCATGTAGTTTTCTTGGGTTTGTTTGTGCTGCCAAATTTAATACAACTTACTCGACAACAGCCAAAATGCTGCAAACACCAGGCCCAAGGGTATCATGAATCAGGTACCAGGCCCATGAATCTCAGGCAGAATTTGACACGCTAGAAAAACATTTAGCAAGAAACCACACCTTCCCCAACACTGAAAGTGGAACTTCAGAGGAATTTTGTAGCTTATACTATAGCTGAGAGAGTAACTGTAGAAATTACCCTAAATTGTATTCCTTCAGCCAGTTCAAGAGTGCGTCCTTGTTGAAGGCAGCAGCTGCAGCCACGTTGCTGCTGTTTAACTGAATGTCAGCAATGGTTTCTGAACTAGAAACAGCCTCAATGAGGCCAGAGTGATCTCCAGTTGCTAAACAGCCATAGGGCAATATCCTGCAAGGAAACACAGAATCATGTCAGAACCTCAAACAGCAAGATGTTTCTTTAGTGTACTCAATTTTTCAGACAGCAGAATACTCATGTGAACAGTAAACCCTGAATGGGTGATACACAGGAATTGCTTGTAAAGGTAGAAGACCAGCAATATATTTAAAACTTTCATTTTTCCTACTATGTATATAGATGCAAAAAAAGGACATTTTTAAAAGCCTAATTTTTCCTTTTTACTGGAATCCAGGTTTCTTGTAACTTCCCTGGGTGAGCCACAGAGGGAGCCCTGTGCCTGCATTGGTGAGTTCCTGCCCAGACAGACCCTGACCTGCTCCATTCCCCATAAATTATTGCTGGAGATGCACAAGAGGATCTTAGCCTTTTCCACCTTCTTCCTACTTCAAAGGAAAACATTAGAAATCCTTCTAAATATTAACATAAATAATGTTTTCCAGCTCTTACTAAACTGAAGCATAAAAACCCAATGAAAAACAGGAATACATCTCTTAACTGGCTTGGTATCTCAGAGCACACCTGTGCATTCACACACTGTGACCAGTGTAAATACCTCTTACCATGTCGCTGCATTACAATGAGACACAGTTAAAGATGGAAATCAAGAAGAGATGTGTATAAATAGGTAAGTGTGGTTTTTTCCAATACATTTCCTCTCTCCAGATGCTTAAAAAGCTAAACAGAATGGCAACACCATATGAGATGGGAGCTCAGCATGTGCAATGGAAACTTACAGCAAAATTTTCAAAGGCAATGCATCACAAATTGAGGTGTCTGCTCTTGTGCCAGGCAGCTCAGGCCAAGGATATTATCTCAATTGTGGTCATGGTCCATGGGTAAGAGAATAAATACCAACAAAAATCTACACTGCAGCACACAAGGTTTAGACCAGCAGTCACTGACTTACAGAGATACATAAAACAACTCCAGGACCTATTAAAATTGATGTGTGTGCCTTCAGATATACATACATATATATAAAGAAAAATACTGCTGGTGAAGATGTCATTAGTATTTATGTATAAACTATATGTATATATGAAGTTTAATATAAGATATTAAGTTTAATATAAGATATTAAGTTTGATTGCTACAAAGCATAACCACATCTCTTAACTGACACAGCCTATTATCCCAAGCCATGGAAGAAAAATAAATAAAATTCCTTACAAAATTAAACACAACTTTTTTCCCTTATAGCTATCAGGGAACTGAGCAGCTTCTCCACCAAAGGGATAACATAACTGAAGTGGTGCTAGTAGTGATGCCTTGGGGTGTCTCCCTAGAACAGAGGCTAGACAAAGTTAAGAGAATAAAGTGGGTGTTCATTAAAGGCCTCCAATAGACACACCTTGGGCAGTCAGAGCCTCCCAGGGGCTACACCCAAGGTGGACGATGGTCACGAGTTTTTCAGACAATTCTAAGTTTGGTCCATTTACATATCAGGGGTGAATGCTCCAATCACAGCTTCAGGTAATGGAGTCATTTACCCCCAGTTTGCTCACCCCCAAATCACTTTTTGTTTGTACTTTCAGGGCCTGAGACTGTGAGGTGTCCTTGAGTTCCAGGCCCAGAGGAATTGTTTTGTCTGACCTAAGTGTGAAGACAGCAGCTAACACTCACTATGGAGTTTAGAGCTATACCCTAAAGCACTACAGGATTTGAAAAATATAAAAGTTAAAATCCTAAGGCATCAGAAGCAGCAACGATATAGGCTGGGATTCTTCCCTACTGGCAACAAAGTGCACCGAAAACCAGATTTAACAGGGTATTTCAAGAGCACTCAGCTTCAAAACAACAGCAGCAGAAGTGCAGGCTTGGAACATTCTTCCCGTTTCTACGCTGAGCCCTGCCCAGTCCCGGCCCTCTCCCTGGAGCAGGGTTCTCCAGGAGCAGGAGGGTGGCTGGGATTGCCCCTGGGCACGGGGAAGCTCTGCCCATCCTTATCACCACACCACAAATGGGAGCCAAAGCTGGCCAGGTTAAAGTGCACGCTGGCCTCCTTCCACGGCACCGCAACCCACCCTGCTCGCGGCTGAACCGGGCACACGGCCAACAACTTCCCCTTCAAAAGCAAGCAATGATGAAAGCCTCCAGCCCCTGGAGGGCTGTGTGCTTACAACTGCAGGAAAAAACATCCTTGTCAGAGAGACAGTTTGACAGGAGTCAAGTTAGGGACAAATCCTCTGGGCCCTTTCCATCTCATCCTGGTCTTTCTGACTTCAGCATCTGTCAGCAGGATACACTCCCAGCCTTTTGAAGCCAGCAAAAGCCATGGACAGATCAATACTGAAATCCTGAGTAGGACAGAAAATTCTCTTCACTCATTTAAAACTGTTCTTTAAATAGAGTGTTTAATTCACCAAAGCAGTGCCCTTCCAAACACACCCAAAATACTGGTGATTAATCAACACATTCTCTGTAACTTCAGGTCCAGTACTTTAAAAATGATGACATGTTTAAGAGTTGTAACAAATACATTTTTCAGTATCTGTGTGAACTCTGATTTCACTCATACACAACCACTAACCTCAGATCTCACACAGGTAAGGGAGACGATAATGAAAACCTACCATAGACAGACACTGAAACAAAATAGTGTTTTGGAGAATCTGGTCAAAAAGTAACCAAGTACTAAATACTTTTATGAAAATTTACCACAGCAAAAGAGACTTGGCATAGATCAAACTCCTCAAATTCATGATTTTCTGTTGCTGTTACTTTACTTGTTTCTCCCCTAACACAACTTTGATGCTATAACAGAGGTAAAGCAGCCCGAACACTTTCTGACACAAGGATTCTCTTGAGAGGTGCAGAACCACAGGTTCCACAGCATCCTTGGCAAGACAGATGTTGTGCTCCTCTGCTGTGACATGTATTTGTAATAGGCCATCTATCTCCTGCTCAATGTTCAGGTACAAGTTTGTCTTAGAAATTAAGGTGTGGGGATTAACTAAAAAAATACACTTTTTGCTTTGTTCACTTCTCTCTGCTACTTGGATGATGTTTGAGGTGAACTGACCCAAGGCAGACTCCTGTATCAGTGTTTGTTTAGGTGCTGGTCCTGTTCTGGGAGGCAGATCCATCCTATACCCCAGGCTTTCCTCAGCTGTGCACACACAGGGAGAGCCCAGGATGAAGGACCTACAGGAGCACACGGTGCCATCCTCCTGCACACAAGTGTCCCTTCTGATGCACACCCTTCCCTGTTCGTCACCCACGAGACAAATTAGTTGGCAATTAAACAAATAAACATTTCTCTCTCCTTCAGCTCTCAAAATCAATATATAGATATAGAGATATATATATATATTTGGTGTTCCTCTCTAGAGCTGAGAAATCCCATCGGGAATATCGTGCTTGCTTTAGACACGGGCTGAGCTAAGGTTTCCTTTTCAATCACTGCTAAAGAACTGAGTGTGGACTGCAGTGCAGTTAGAAGGGAACTGATCCTGTCCCCAGCTCAGTGGTGCACTGGCTGCCGTTTGATCTGTGCCTCATGGAAGCTGGACAATCTGCTTGGATTGGCAAAACACGACTGATGGGGAGAGGCAGCAGCAAGAGCTGCTCGGACACTGCTGGCACGAGTGAGAAGCCCTGCTTGTACTTGGATGAAGTTACCAGACTCTCTGCAGTGGAAAAAAGTTGAAAAGTGCAAAATCCATTGTGCATCCACGAATAGAAATAACCTCAGGGAAACTAAGGATGATACAGGGCAAGAAGCAAAGACTACACTCATTGGTGTGGGAACATGACACTGTAATTTTCAGGAAAGCAGCTCTTTGACACTACTTTTTCAGCTGAGACCATGCCTCTCACCCAAGTAAAAAGTAACCACTGAGTCCTGACTCATGAACATGGCAAAGAACTCACTCCACCACTGCTGGCTCATAGATTCTTGAGAGAGATGCAGGCTATGAACACAGAGATGCCAAAGCCTCACCCTCACGGGCTGTGCCCTCCTACTCTGGGTGTTCTGGGTGCTGTTTTGTCCAATTCTGTTCCCAAGTAAGGTCATTTCAGAGCCTTCTCTTGGCAAGTGACTGATTAATCTCTTTGAGAGACACTGAACTGTAACCCTGCCTCAATCCCAGGATTTTATTTCATAATGGTAACTATGACAGGATGAATGGAAGGAAGATGCTCCCAGTTAAGCAAACAAATTGTAAGAGGCCAAATATAGAACTTCAATTCTTACTAGGAACTTCCCCTTTCTACTTTTTTTCCTCACAGAGTTTTAAGAAAAATCTTGGACAAACTTTTCAGTTTTCCTTTGTTGCATTTAAAAAAAAAATGCCTTAGTCAGGAAAAGCATATATGATTACTCTAACCACTATTCCTGTTTGCTAGGCACGGTGTGTGGCCCATGCTGGAACCACAAACAGCTTCTGGGAAGGCAGCTATTGAGGAACGCCTCATCTGGGATTCCACGGCTGCCAGAGGCTGTCCTTGCCCCCGAATGCTGGATCAGCCTCCTCACAGTCAATTTATTATGACATAAATGACCTAGGGTTTCCTCATGTCAGTGTTCAACTTCACACACACTCAACCATTTCATCACAAATGTACCTTTCCAGAAACAATTTGTAATTCATATTCCCACCTTTCCTTAAGCATTCTAAGTAAGAAGTTGATAATTTTACTTACGTGTGCTGATGTTATGTGCCTTATGTAGTTCCCACTACTATACTTGAACCATAAAAAAAATTGAAAAGAGCTCCAAGAATCTAAATGAACTATTTCAGGCAATATTTAAATAGAAGTACTTCTAGACTTGTAAACAACATTTAAACACAGAGGATTACAGCTCTTGCACAGCCATACAAAATTTTATTTATGGCTAAAAACGGTTTCTAATAATGTGACACCCAGTACCTTCTTTACTAAAGTGCCACTAGAATTTGTGAATTAAATTACCTAAAACTGGTTCATAAAATTTGGGTGGAAAAGTTTCCCATGTGCTAGATGGTTGTGTGATAACACTGAGCAATGACTGATACTGTCGCTCTTAGGAATATTCCAGTATTTTACCTTACCAAGCACATGAAAGTAAGAAAACTGCTTTGCAAGAGACTTTGGAAGATACAGAGATATTTCTGGTCAGAAAAATGCATTCTGGCATCCAAACAGTGTTTTGCCAACAAGAGAAAGTGACTTCAGAGCTGCAGATGTTCCCAGTGGCTGTAAGGGCTGGTGTGAGCAGCAATGAGAGCTCTGCTCACAGAGGAAGGAGAGGAGGTAACGCTTCCCCAAGCCCTGCTCACCTTGGCCGTGACAGCTAAAACCTCTGGGAACCCTGACAGATGTGTAGAAAGAGGACAGTGGGGAAGGTGCTAAAAACAGGAAAGCTTTATTTCTAAAAGCAGAGCCTACATCCAAACAAACCAGCCCTCGGGAGATCCTTACCGGAGATCCAGGCCAGCCTCTTTCCACAGAATGTCCATCAGGCGCAGAATCTGGAGTGTCAACATGTCCTGTCGGAGATCTGCAATGAAAGGTGACACCACTGCTTCAATTCCTCACAAGCTTCCTCAAGTTCCCAAGGCCTTCAGAAAAAGGGATCTAAAAATACCCTCCCAGCCTAAGGGTTAAAGTGGTATTAATCATAATTACATCACCCTGACTGGCAGTGTCTGTGCTTTGAAACTCAGTCAGAAGATGCTTAATTTGTTTACTGATGTCAGAGTAATCCATGTTTACATTATGGCAATACAGAACAATACAGCTCGAGTGCAAACATGCCAATGAAGAAGGAAAAGGAAAAATGGAAAGTTTCTAGCATTGCTTACCATCACCATTTTTAAAGATGATCCCTACAAGATCTCCTCCAAACATTTTGTTGTTGTACACTATCCAGAGAGGCTTCATTTTAGAATCCATATATCTACACTTCTCAACACTAGAAGAAAACACGACAGAAGTTTAGTCAAATAGGAGTAATTCACCTGAAAAGATCTAAACATTCAGATGTTCAGAACATAAGAGAACATGTAGACTTCCAGTCTGGAAGTATTTAAATGCTCTCTCAGCTTTCATTCTGCTGCTATGCCACGAGCACTCAGCAAGCCATGAACACATTTGTTACATGTGCAGTGTATTTGATACTGACCGGTGAATGTATCTCTACTGCTTAAATCAAGCACCCTCATTTTCAGAGAAAATTGTTTTCTTTATATCCTTCCCCATCAATTTTTAGACTTTATATTTAAGTGCTGTGAAAAGTTTTAGCGGCCTTTAAGTGCCTATTGTTAAAAACAGAGGCTAGAAATGCAGTCAAATTCACTTTTAGGCTTACATTTATGTATGTTTCATCATGGTAATGCATTGACTAAGACAGTATTAAGTTTCATGGTGGATCACAAAAATCTTCTAATTTAACTGATATCTTAACTTCAGAAGATGTCCAGCAGAGCTTCTGTCACCATAGGAGAAGCTCCCTGTGGCAGCATATGCTGAACAATGCAGCCAGAGAAGTTCAGACACAAATGTGTTCCTGGTCTACTGTTTTCCATGCAAAGCTACAGTGAAATTGGGCTCATTCTTTACTTACTGCAGTTCTGAGAGTATAACAGAAGGATTCAGAGGAGACTGGAGGTCAGAAAGTGCTTCCCTGTAAGCATTTTGTTTCAAGCACGTATGCATTGCATCTTTGCCTTTTGCTTTGCTTTGCTTCATGGCATTCAGCTTAATTAGACTATTTAAAGTCTTCATTTTATTGAGGGCTTCCACCTGGAAGAGATTTTTTTTATCATTAAGAGTTATTGCTCTGATTTGAGATGTAACAATGGGAAATCCCATTTCACATCAAAATCAAGTATTAAATAATTCTACAACTTTTCAAAACCAGAAATAATGGATGGAAATTAGGTCGCTCATGTTTCAGAAATATCATTTTCATAATTAACAGAGACACTGATGAGATGAAAGCTCCGAAGCTTTGAGTCACTTTTAAAAGCATGACTTAACATTTCCAAAAAAATGAAGGAGGCATTTGAATGTATGACATATCGACACAAATTCCTTCTTCAAAGTACAATTTTTAGTTCCCTATTTCAACAAAGCACATAACACAGGTGCCCCTAGGCATACTGAAGTAACAGAAATACTGATGATTTCATACTCTAACAAATGAGACGTTACTCGAGATGAGCTGTGGATGCAGATACTGCATTGTTCTCATAAAGCTGCATCCAACAAGGCATGCCCACGTGACCACTTGCAGACAATTTTCACAGAGCAAAGTCTTAAATGTGTGTCATTAAAATCCAGCTGAAGTCAGGCAGAACACAAAAGTTTTAACTGGCTAAAGTGTTTGAAATCATAGCATCTCAACTAAGCACAGTTTTTACCTTAAAAATGTGTAAAAAGTCAAGGCAATTATTTACAATAATACAGGTGGCTTTAACTCCTTTTCCCCCTTCTGTTTTTGCAAAGTTTTTTACTGCTCCAAAATCTCTAAGAAAACTAGTGATGTAAATGTGTAACACTGACAAAGCAAGGCCCTCTGACAAACCTAGATAACACATACAGCAAATACAACTTCTACATCTAAGCAACTTTTTGACCAAATAGTTCTTCTAACAATCAGCTGTGTTTGCACCAGTAAGGTGCTGAGCAATACACAGATTCTCTAGCAAACAACAGCAATGTAACAATTATGAAAGCTCTTTTCTATACAAGGAAGCTTCAGCCTGACTTACAAGGTGCTGAGTCAAAACTCACCCCTCCCACAGCCTGAACCCTGCCAGGCAGGATGCTGTGGAAATTGTATGGAGTTTGATTATAAAACTGGGCAGTGGAGAGCTGCCAGGTCAGCCATCTGTCAAAACCAAAAGCGCTCTGCTTTTCCACTATTCTAGGAGCTGTACAAACATCAGTGACAAGGGAACAAAATGGAACCTGTGTTGTACAAACAGGAACTTTTTGAAGTATTTCTACTTTGAATTTCTTCCGTGTTTGCACAGTTGGGAATTTTTTTGCCCCTTCTTTGATTGTACTGACATTTGCTTCCTGTAAAGTGCACAAAAACTTTACTGACCTTACATCTATTGCTTAAAGCATTTCACCACCTACTCTTTTCATGATTTTGACAATGCTAACAAGCACACATGGAAGAGATGGTCTTTTCCACGTCCTGTGAGCTGCACCAATAAAGAGCACAACAGAACATCCCTGTTCCCTGTGCTCCCAAAGCACAGTTTCAATGCAGACAAACACCACCACCAGTTACTCATCCACTGAGGCCTGATACAGTAAATACTTTAACTCCAAAGAGAGACCAATTTTCAAATATTTTTAAGATCACAATCTAAATTAACTCACTAAAACCGCATTAGAGACTTCAAATGTAATTTGTGAGTGTCTCTTAATGATCTGTTGATACAATTATTAGTGCTTTCAAAAGCAAACTTCTCATGCTTATTAGGGTATTTAAAAGCAAATATATCTTCCCTTTGTTCTCTCTTTTGTGTGTGTGTGTGTGTGCGTAAATGACAGACCTATATTAACACTAAAATGAGTATTTGGGCGATTTGCAACACCTTTTAACAAAAGCCAAAGCTGCAGGAAGTAGTCCTGGAGTAGTCTAGGTAAAACTTAGAACAAGTTACCCTTACAGGGAGAAAAACTTGAAATGCACAGAAGCCCTTCTCTAGTAAATCCAGAGAGTCTCTGTTGTGTCCAGAACACGCAGACATTGCTGAAGGTGTCTCACAGGTCTTAGAGCACTGTAAAACCAGCTCCCTGAGGCCCCACAGCCCTGGCTACCTTCTGTGCCATGGGGGCTGCTCCCTCACTCAGCCTTTTTAATTCCCTGTGTCACTCATGCCTCCTTCTCCTCTGCACTGCCCAACTTGGTCAAGGCAGCCAATATCCCCTCCCAGGAGCAATGGAATTAGGATGGGAGTTCCAGGCTTGGATAGGTCAGGATGACAGGAAAGGAAATCCCTACCTGTTTAGCCAGCACCTTCATATGAGCCACACTCCCCCTGCAATAAGCCTCCAGTATCAAACCAAACTGCACCGACACAGCGGGGATGTGAACCTCCGACCTGCAAGGGGAAAAGCTGCTCATCAGACCACAGCATTGATACAACTGCACCATTCCAGCCCTCCAAAAGCCCCAGAACAAACAACAAAACACCTCACGGTCACATCAAACATTAAAACACCTCATGGTCACGTAGCTGAAACAAAAAGCCAGATTTCTTAGGAAATGCCAGAATCCCTCTGTGCTGAAGATGATGAGGACAGGCCAGTTTGGATGCAGGACCCTTGTTTCAAGGCCCAGGACAGCTCTGGGGGCAGCAGTGCTCACACCAAGAGGTGATGACTGAATGCTTGCTTTAGAACCCCCTTTTATTTAGAGCAGCCCTGAGAAGTCACTGAAGGGCTGACTTTAAACCACACATTCTCCAACCTTTGTAAGGGAAAAGCCCAATTTGCCTGAAGGAGAACACTTTGAAACAAACCACGGAACTTTGTATCAGAGCTAACTATCCTCCAAACATTTTCACGTAACACTTCCTCTTTTCAGCTAGAAATATTAATATTAATTGTATTCTAAAGACAGAATCAACCTGTCCAACCTATTCCAGTTCATTCTGCAAGGCTTCTGCCGTACATGAAACTGCTCATCAAAAGTAGCAAGAACACACGGAACAGCTTTTATTTTCTGTTAGACTTGCAACAGTAGTAATTTTTTCCCAGCTGTGAGGTACAAATATTGTGCTTATACTGTACCCACAGCCAAAACAAACACTAGGGGTATTTACAAACCTAACTCATCAGGTAGTCAGAGCTGAATGCAGTTTGGAATACTTTCATCCAAGGGTAGATTACAGCCCACTCTAATTTATTTTTAATGAGAGCTCTGGTCTATAGATACCAAAGACAAAGAAACAAAGAAGAGTTGTGGGGCACTATGATAATGGCTCATTTAGAAAAATCCTCAAGAAATCATATTTGAAAGTCCTACTAGGCTCAAGTTTCAGAGAGATGAAAGGAAAATCTCCTACCTCAGGTGCCAGAACAACATCTGTCCTATTCTCCTATTGCCGAGTGCCCTTTCCAGAAGAAACCTGGAGAGTGCACAATCCAGAAAAGGCTCATATTTCAGGACTTGCACAAGTTGGAGAAGATACTGAGAGAGCTCTTCATCACTAGAATGAGGTACATAAAAGCAGTTAGTAAGGGAGTAGCTAGATCAGTGATACTCCAGAAATTCAGGTGCTAAGACAAACCCAACAGTGACAGGATTTGGTTCAATACCAAAAGCGTCTCCCATTTTTTCCATCACACAGAGAAGGACAACACACAACTTAGTGCAACTTCCAGGTGGAAATTATTCCAGACACATTCTCAGGATAGCCCAGCAGCCAAATTCTTTGTTTGGATTTGAAAGAAGTCAAAATAATTATTTTTTTTTTACCCCAAGAGTCTATCCTTGACCATTAAAAATTAATCACTAAACTATTCACCACAGAGAAATTCAGAATTCAAGGACAGGAAATGTGCAGTAATGACAACGTTACATGAGTCCTGCCCTAGGTTACAATGGAGAGCAAACAAAATGCAATAAGGGAAGAACTGCAGAGAATGAAGGCTCCTGTGAATCAAAACCAAATCAGTAATTCCCTCATTATTTATTACATGCTGCAGTTCACGTTCCCATTAAATGGCACAGCCAGAGTGGAGGTGGCTGGGTGCCAGGTGTTAGAGTATTTGACTCCAGGAATATTTCCCCCTTTGTTATTAAAACATTTCTCTCAGAATTTCTCACTCTCAAGGGATGAACACCCAGTCCTCTCTGGGACAAAGGTGCACTGGTGTTCTTGCAACATGGAGAATAATCCTCATTTCCTACAAGGTGTCAGAAAAAGGTGGTTTTATTTAGCTGCCAGTGAGCCTATCCAGAAATCAGACTGCTTTATTTGGCCACCTATTCATGGCAGGCAGTGTGTTCAGCTCTTTCCTCTTGGGGTTGTTTTATCCTGTGAGCAAACAGAATGAAGTCTGGCACCCCAGCAACCCTCACCTACCTCATCTGCCTCAAACACCCCACTGCATATTCCCTGACGTACTGGTCGGGGTAATTGAAATCCAGCAGCTCCAAAGCCTCCCTGGGCAGCAGCTTGGGCCAGATCTGCAGGAGGGCCTGAAGCTGTTCCAAAAAAAAGGTGACAGGTAAGGACACAGGTGGGTCTCCCTGCTCATAAGGGCACTCAAATGAACAGAAGACAATGCTGCCATGAGGGGGGGTGGGGGAGTAGAAAGGAGAGAAACAATTTGGGGTAATTGGGCCCACTTCTGAATAAGTTTCTCACTCTTCAAAACAACGCAGATTATTCTTAGTCTGAAAAACCCGTTTCTTCACATGCAGCCACAATGCACAGTAAACAAAGATTAGGTAACACCAGGTATGTATGGCTTAAAAATAGACATTCAATAAAAATAAGATGTTTTCTAAGTGCTCTCATAAATATATAACCACTTTGGTAACAGTGAAAGTTTTCTACTAAGGATAAAAAAAAAAAAACAACGGGTTTTCATTGAGATAGAGCTTTCTTTACCAAAAATATTTAGCCACCTCAACTGATGGAGCCTTTTTGCACATTCACTGTGAATAGTAATGAGCTTAAACTGAAAGAAAAAGAGTCAGGTTAGATATTAAAACAAATAAAGAATCCCCAGACTGATGATAATATTGTGTTGGAAAAAATTACAGAATAAAGTGAAGCCTAACTTTGGACTACCAAAAAGAACAACATTTAGAGCTCTCACAAAATAAACTGATTTTATTGCATTGTTATGAAGCCCACACCTACCTGCTGAGAGCAATATGTATAGAGTTGTCTCACTGAAAGAGTGCACTATAAATACAAATAAACCCTTTAATGCACATTAATATAAATGCATATTAGTATAAATGCAGTGTATCAACAGTACAAGATGTTTCTGTAGGAACAATTCATGACAATAATACCCTTCCCTACAAATTAGGTAACACAGGTTGTTTCATATTTCAATAGCAACTTATAAAGTGTGAATAATTAAGAAGATCTTGTTTTTCCCCTGATTCATCATGACTACACAGCAGTGAAAAACCTTTATTCCTCCTCTGTCACACATCAGCTCCTGCTTCCAGTTGCAGTATGACAAACACATTTCACATTTTCAGCCCACACTTTACAGGCATGTTCACAACACCATTTATACACCTTGGGGGCAGGTTCTGAATTGAGTCATCATTTTTGTGAAATCCAGAAGGCAGGAAATGGGCATGAATCACAGCACAAAGCCAGGGCTGTGCTGCAACTCCAGAAGTGGTGGAAAGGATCAGCTTAATTGTTTCCATGGCTAAATACACGTGTGGACACATGCACAACTCCTAATGATGTAAAGTAAAACTAAACATGTTTGTGTTTAGTCTGTTTTAAACATAGATGTCACATTCCCACAGAAAAAGGCACTCAAAAATACACTCCAAAATCTACTGACCCAGCAAGAGTCAGTGATGCCAGTCCTGATGTCAAGGGCTGCAGCCACCAACATTTCCACAGCAGAAACACTGGCACTGAAATTCTGGAGGAAATACTAACCCTGATCACATATTTAATACACAAAGCACACACTGCAAATACAAACAGCGGCTCTGCTTGTCAGACCCTCACAGACTCCAAAACAAAACTATCAGAATTTCTACACAATCTACTGTAAATCAGGTGCAGAACCAGCAAAAATTTAGAGACATTTTGTTAATACTGAATGATTGAAATGGAAAACCTGAAATAGTCTGAAAAGATGGGCTCAAGTGGCCCCACGTGCCTCATATCAGGCAGTGAAAGTCATGGTCCACAGCACGGACTTTTACTGAGAAGATGATTTGAACATACAGAGCTCCTCCCTTTGCTGAAATCATTGCACAGGTGGTTACAGTGAGAATGAACAATGCAACATTTCAGAGAAAACTCGAATTTGGCCTTGGTGTATCAATATTTTCTTCTATAAACAAATAACTACAATTTCTTCCGTAACAAGACCATATGAGACAATACAATTAAGCACAGGCCAGTATTTTTATTCCAGTTATTTCACATATTTCAGTTGTCCTTTCTCTACTTTCAGTAATGATGGTGTCACTTCAGTGAAAGCAAGTGGATTTTTAAAAAAAAAATTTTCATTTTTTGTTTTTGTTTTAAATTCTGCTTTGAGAAGAAGTACTGCCCATGAATTCTCCTAACAAGTTCTGCCACCCTGCTACTGTGCTGAGCAGGTAAGGGCAATTCCTTCTGTGCAACCAGTCTACTAAAATCCTGCAAATCCAACGAGGGCATGGGAAATAATTCAGGAAAGCTGCTTGAATCCACTGGACATAACTTCATGGACCACTGAACTAAGAGATTAAAGACAGTCTGCAACCAAATATGAGAGTCCATTTCTAAAAGAGTCTTACCATTTTTAAGCTGCATTAATAAAAACAGGAATATAGTTTTTAAATCCATTTGCCTACAAACAGCTGATGTTTGATTGCTTCCTTGGGTTTTGTTGTTTTGTTTTATTGTGTTTGGGGCTTTTTAAACTTCTTGTGTGAAGTGTCAAGACTTTTACTGAAATACATCTAAAAATGGGTATTAAAACAACTTTTGGTATGACAGCATGCACATTGTGGCACACAACTACAGCCAGTACAACAAATATTTAATTTTAATGGGAAGTAAATTATGAATCCTGCTAATTTTGGAATTTCTAAAATTCATGAGGCTGTCTTGCCTTACCTGAAAAGGTAAACCATGAGGAGTACTGACATGTCTGTGTACTACAGAAATATTCAGCATGTTTAAGGTAATATCTCATTTTTCAAAGAGACTCTCCACACTGCCAAGACCAATATTATGATATAACCTGCACTACTGTCTATAGATAAGCAAACATAAATACTGTATTCCTTCCAGAAAGTACACAGTAACAAGACAACAACATATTTTCAGCCATCTGTGTAAATAAAAAGGTTTATGCATATCTAATATTTAATGTTTCCAAATGTAAAGGACTTTGAGCTGTCAGCTAATATCCATACTCCAAAACTGCCACCAAGGGCCGTATTTCAAAGCCCCAGCACTCAGAATGCCTTTTCCTTCACATATTTTAAAGAGCAAACAAGTGCCCGTGTTGTATTTCTACAGTTTTGATTTCCAGATAACTTTTAATAATGAACAATAAATTCAGAAGTAATGGAAGTGCTGAGGAACAGGATTCTTGCACATGAAAGAACACAAGTGAGCAAGGAGTGTATAGGTGCTCCATTTTGTTAGTGTAGTGTTCGTGGCACAGACAAGGAGCTGGGATGAATTTCCATTTATTTTTACAAGTCCACAGAACATATACACCTAGCTGGTAGGAAGGATGTAGCAGAAAATTAACTCTCTGCTGGAGCAAAGTAAGATTCTGACTGACTGGATAATCACAAAAATCATATGATGGATAGAGAGAAGATGGATTTTCATGCAGTGGCTGCCTTTTCTTCCAAGAACTTAGCTTGTAACAGGTGAAGTCCAGAATACTAAGGTGCAATAGAATTTTATACCGTCAGTCATAACCCTTCACAGCAAATGCTTTTTCACTCTAAGTTTATAAAAAAAATCAAAAAAGGTAGTTGAAAATTTTAAAAAGGAAGCTCAGGGAAAGGCTTTAACATTATCTCAGTGCAGTGGTCTACAAGAAGCTGAGTATCATTTATATGTGAGTTCTGTCAGGAAGACCAGAACAATGCCTGGCTCCACCCTTTGGAAGGAGTGCTGTGCTTGGTAACTTTGGCCAGACTTTTTAGTTTGGCCCAAACTTCTCTGTACACAATCTGACTAAAACATTCCAATACCAATCCAGAGACCTGTTATTTTATTACTTTTACTATCAGTCTATCAAGGGGATGGTCTTACTATGAGCTCATATAATTTCTCCTGTATTAAAGTTCAACCTATTCCCAAAAAGTGTCCCAAGAGTTGGACTCTTTTTGGGTAAATACAGCAGCAAAAGGCAGCTACACCAACTTCTTTACAGTATAGTGAAATAACCTTGAACATCTGTACAGCAAACATATGAAGCAATTTTACTGAAAATGCACCTTGTATCAAGGCACCAGCCTCATGTCCTTAAAAGTTACTTTAAAGAGACTCTATTTGGTCAAAGAGACAGGATGAGAATGATGCATTTGGTAGCACTGGTGGGTCTCACATCTCTTAGAAAAAACATCTGTCTGCCTCAGTGAGGTTTAATTACCCACTCTGAGATGTGTATTTTATAGTATTTGAGCAGCTTAACAATTTTCACAAGAAGTTTTATTCCAGGTCTTGATTTACAAGGTTTTTTTTAGAATAGCCTTATAAAAAAAAATTCTTGCTGTGAGGGTGGTCAAGCACTTTGTGTCCCAGAGCCTGTGGGGTCTCCACTAGTGGAGATGCTCCCAACTCAGCTGGACACAGCCCAGCTCGGGCTGACCGTGCTGGAGCATGGGGCTGCACTGGATGACTCTGTGAAATTCTTGCTTTAAACATCAAATTTGAGCACAAGGTTTTAACATTAGTCTGTAAAAATATCCACTGTGCTTTTCTCATCATTCAGAGGACCTCTGAAATGCATTTTGGTTTTGGTTTATAGGAGTTTTTTTGAGAGAATAAGTTCTTCTTTACGTGTCCTGAAGTCAGACACTGAACTCCAGCTTGCACAACACCATACACCATATCAAACTGGCTACACTTGGGAAAGAAATCCTATTTACTGATCATTTAACTGAAGCTTTTTTTCTCCACCATTGTTGTCTTTTCCCTTACCTGAGCCACGTCTTCAAGTTTGTTCCACTTTAAAGAGAGCAGCAGTTTTGGCAATGATTGTGGGAAATTTTCACGACAGTCATATCGCAAAGTCCAAATGAGATCCATTTCATTTTCACAAAGCTGAGATAAAGGATCTCTTTCCATTATATCTTTTAGCACAACATAAAACTTCTTACCACCTCGACCCTAGGAAATGAGAGATGTAGAATGTTGTGATAAATTCAGTAAGATTCTGGTATGGTAGCTCAAATACCAGCAACCCTAGAGCAGAAAGAACATCAGATAAAAACTCATGAAACACAGGGAAATGACCACTGTGCCTTTCTTCCAGATTCCTTACTGGAGGCACTGTAAGTAACAGATTCTAAATCCAGTGTGCAGAACTTTCTGAAAAAATAGCTCACTTTAGAGTTAAGGACACTAGATGGCAATATTTCTGTTTGCCAACTCCAAGATGGAGCACTCTCATTTAGAATGCATATACTTTCTTCTTCTATTTTTCAAAAGAGCAAATTTAGATATATAAATAATTATTCATTTTCATTAGAAACAAAAGAAATACTTTTGCAACAAGAAAAAGAAAACACAGTTGCCAAGTAGACAGACACTTATTTTAGTCTTCTACTCCTAAACGGTTTTCCAGATCGAACCTAAATCTTAGCTGTCTTCCAAATCCAGAGTATGTAAAGCTTTTTGTCAAAATATAGACAAGTCCAAAATATACTGGAAAAAAACAGATATATATCTGAATTTTAAAGCAGTTCATCAAAGTGAATTATATAAGAAAACAGAGCCAGCTGAATTGCTATTTGAGTAGTTGACTTATTTATTTCTAGATTGATGCAGAAGATAAGAACTGAAAAAAACCCAGAAAATAAATTTTGAAATAGTCTTTAGATGATGCTCACCGCCATTGCAGCATTGTCACTGTTTCTTGCAATCTCAGCTGCCTTTTCAAGTATCTGCAAGAAATTGGTTTTAAATACATTAGATTTAACCCCAAATCTGACTGCATTGCTAGAATCAGCATTACAGAAAAGAAGTAGATAAGGAAAGGTTGCTATCTTTAGGCAGTTTTGGTATAATACAGACTTGTGTGTAGTGTCCCTTTTCTCATCTGCAGGACTGGAGAGATCAGGAACAGCAGTGCTCACAATGACCTCTATTTCCTTCTTCATCACTCCTGGGCTAAATTAAACAGCCTTCCTGATGACATCTTGCTTTCTGTTTCTGCATTTTCTCCTTATTTTTCACCACAGCAAACCAATTCCTCAACTCTAAATTATCCTTTGCTTTCTCCCTTCTACTTGTGCAGTTTCCAAGGGGACTGTTTCCATACCCATAGGTCCATGCTTCTAGCCCTCAATCCCAGTAGGAATCCACAAGCCCAGTCCTTTCACCACACTCTCAGACTGCCCATATGATCTCAATCAGTGTGTCCAGGTACTTCTCTAGATCTTGGATCTCCCCTCTTTTTTTTTTCCCCTCTTGAACATTTTACGTGGTTTTTCAAGTTCACTCAATAACCCATAATGGAGAATTAAGTCTAGAAGTAAATGCAGTTCTTCAATTCTGCACATTACTGCAATCAAGCCAGGTGTTACAATGCTGAACTGGCCAGGTATGTCTATTTACAGCTGTCAGATGCTGCTGCTTCGAGGAACAAATCATAAAATAAAATCTCGATAAAGAAAAAAACCTGAGGAGCTCCAGCATCTCCTTTTTGTGAGAGCTCTGCCTTTCCCATCACCCAGGAATACAACAGCACCCCCATGTTCAGCAAGACTTGTGCTGTCTATACTCAGACAACAAGAGAAACAACAAAAGACTGCAACAATCAGAGCATAAATACCCATCAGCTAAAATCCTTAGAAAGGCATCCTAACTTGTTTTATTTCTTCTCTGTGTATGAAACTCTCATTAATATTATGTACTACATCTGCTACTTGGCTACAAAGCTTATTTACATACTGTGTGTGAAAACATGCATAAACAAAACCACAGTGTCCTAATTCTATGTTTGATTCTTGCCTCCCCCTGCTTTGCAGAGTTCCTCTGTTTGGAAATAAACTTTCAAAGTCTTTGCAAGTCCAGCCTTGTCTGAGTGAACCCCAAGCCCCACAATGTGCCTGCAGCACTGGCCATGGACAAGCCCCACACCTGGCTCCTGTCTCACACAAGTTTCTTATTCCTGGTCCAGGCACTTGTGCTCCCTCAGCCCTGAACAGCTCCTCAATGTGCAAGCAGGTTGATGATCGAAAAGATTCATCTATTTTTGCACGTTATGTTTCTCGAAACAAAAATCTGGCATCTCATTCATTGTTTTCTTGGCAGAAAGAAGCAGCAACACTGGGAAAATGAGAAGCAGCCATAGAGCAAGCAAGTCTCAGCTGGAGCATTGTGAAAGACAGATCCTCAGCTGATGTAATTCCAGCAGCTGCAGTGTCACTCCTCATTCAACAGAACCTTCACCAAGAGAATCTTTAGGAGACTCAGTTGAATGGGGCTGAAAGTTCCAAGGGGTGAAGACCATTAGACCCTACCTTAATGTCACTACACTCTCTGTCTCACCCAGTAAAACCTATTGTCTGCATTCAACCCAGGCTTTTAACTTCCTGAGAACTTGGTATTGCAGGGACAACGAAAAGAAACACCAGAGCCAGAACAAATATGTGATTACTAAAGAAACACACTTTTACTTAGCCTGTCTGTAATATGTACATCATTTTTTTCTTTAGAAATTAAATACATGTAAGTGTAATGAGCAAAAAACTTAAAGCATTACAAATAAAGCAATACCAAGACTGGATAAAATATGTGCACTATGAAGCATTAACTGGTCAGCCATAAATAAGGCAGCAATTGGTCAGTACTGGTTTAGCTCTTACTGCATTTCCAATGCTGTTTGAATAAAAGAAAAAGTACTGCACTGACAAGGAGGGGGGAAACACTATCAATCCAAACTGAAACAAAAGAAACCTCATCTTGTTACTTGATTTCATTTTCAGGAACCTTAAATCCCAAATCTGCCTTTGAACAAGATGAAAAAACTTGGTAATTTCAGTCTTTTTTTCGTGCTCCAAAAAGGTGCAAAATCCTCCAAAAAAAACCAAAACCAAGAAACCAAAACACAACCAAAAAAGCCACAAAACAAACAAACAACAACAACAAAAAAATCCAACAAAAAGGCTATTTCTCTAGGTTGTTACTGGCTTTCCCCAAACCAAAATTCAGACTGATGTGTACATGAGTTAAGCCTGACTTTTATAATGTATCAAGAGCAGTTTGTTTTAAGACTTTTTCATTACTTGTTTCCAGGTCTTAGCTTTTTCTGGTAGTTTCTGAACAACTTTCCATCTATCCTGCACACTACAAAAATAACCACATGTATTCCAAATATACACTTCCTTTCTAGAGAGATTCTTATCTTCATCTGTAGAAAACTGCAGGGCCACTTCAGTGGATTTAGTCCAAGCCTTCAGAAATCTCTCTGCACACAGTATTAAGGGTCCATTTATCCTTTTAAGGACTTGAGCTCAAAGGGCAATGTCCCTAAGAGTGTGTAACACACATTTGTATCAAGAAAGAAGAGATTTTTATAGATCACAGGCAAGCACAGTTTGAAGGTTTCCAGAACAGCAGATAAATTTAGCTTTTTGTAGGATCATTCATATGGGAAACTGATTTGCTTCTGACTTTCAAAAGACCATGTACAGACCACTTTTAAAAATGTACATTTTCAAAACAGACCCTGAAGCCAAGCACCACCACTCACACAGAGCAAGTTTAACAAACTGCAGTATGGGGACTAAAAGGCAGGAAAAGGGGAATTCACTGGAAAAGGCAGTGTTAAAATGAAAGAAGAAACAGCTATTTCCACATAAGCATTCATGACTGCCCTTTAGATCATCCCTTACCTTATCAAAGGGAGGGTAATTAATAGGCTGTTTTGAATATTCCTGAAATCTAATGTGCAAAGCCGTTGCATTTTCAGTGTAAGGGTTGGTCTGGACGGTTCCCATGGGATTCAACATTTCTTCAAGTTCATCTGGAACACAGGCAGAACAGTTAATATTACAGGCCAGGCAAGGAGTAAGAAATCACTCCCTATAAAATTGACAGATTTGCTGCAAAAATGACAAATTTGCTGCCATAAAATGACAATTTTGCTGCACAGCACTTTCAGTGTAATGCTCTGTATTTCCAGCATACACCACCTCCTGCATTCCCAAATGGTGGATTATCACCCCATGAGAAACTGATTTCCTTAAATAAACATAACAGTCCAGGGAAGCTGAGCTATCCCTACACTGAAACAAATCCCAATGAGATCTGCAGCTTCTGCAAGCAGGACACACCCTCTGGATCAGATGGAGAGCAGAACTTCAGGCCAGCCAGCTGGGACAGGGTTCCTCAGGATGGGATCAAGAGTGACACAAAGGCTCCAGACACTCCCACTAACTGATCTCAATACCAGGGAACAACACAAAATTCTAATTCACAACTTTTGCTGATGCAAATATTATCACTTACATTATAAGCGATCTATTCAATTTGGGGTGCATGGCACAGGGACCAAATGAAACCTAAATGGTACCTTAAAAGCAAGTAACAGCAGATATAAACATGCATCTATTTGATGTGGTTTTCCTTCCATAACAGATGAAACTTTTAAAAGACTACTTCCAAGCAGGCTCTTGCTCTTACTCTTTCCTGCTAAACAATACTTTCAGGAAAGACATTAAAATGTTACGTTTCTCCACATAAAAATTACAAGTAATAAAGAGATTATTACAAAAGAACTGAGCATGCATACAGCAAATATTCTGCTATTGGATCCCACACTGTCCTTCACTTAAAGTCCAAATCTGAAAAGCTGAGGTTTACCAGGAAATGATGACCAGCTGTGCAGTACCAGTTCTCCATTCCTCAAGTGTCCTTTATAGTCAAACACCATGGTATTTACCCAGGCTACAGGATAATGCTGCCAAAGGAAAGAACTGTTATATGGAAATGAAGATGCAGCAAATGTTACTACACAGAAGACACTGCAATATACATACAATTGAGGGGGTGGCTTGGTGTTTTTTTTTTTTTCAAATGGTGATACCTTTCAGAAAAGTAATTAATCACTGAGAAGTATCAAAAGTTTTCATACCAAGATGTGCAATTCTTAATATATACACNTTTTTTTTTTTATTTTATTATTTTGCGTTCTTGAGCACTACAGTGAGGACAAGGGAAGATTTCTGGATGCTGATCTTGATATAACTAGGAGGTGACTCGAGAAAAACAAATGAAATAATTACCACTTTTCCTGCTTTCCTAATGGTTTGGTATTTGGAAGGATTCATTGCCTTGGTGGACTTCTTAGTTTTCATCTTATCCATGACAGCATAAACAGCAAAGCAGAGCCTTGCCATCCTTGGCAGATCACAGACATTGATCTCAAACTCCAGCACTTCATTCCAAACGTGGTCACTTCTCCCAGATATTTCTGTGCTTACAATTGTTTTACAAAGGAGCTCTGTGCCATGGAAAAGACCAGCCCTTACATGAACCTGCCACAAAGAAATGAGAGATTTTAAGCTTGTCACAGAACCAACAGGATTTTGCAGAGAATAATAATGAAGAACATACATACATATGAATTTCATCAAACAATTACGCAGAATGAAGAAGTTAAGACTAATTTTCTGAATACAAATTAAAATCTTCAGGTAGAACCAATCTGTGCTTCTAAACAAGAAATGTTTGGGGGTTTTTTCAGCTTAAGAAAAAACTCACTTTTTATTTCAACTATTTCTAAAAATGTACAGAGGGAACATTGCTGACTCTAATACCAGGAGTCACCTGTAATAACAATAATGACAACGTATGTGATTTCCAGGGTTTGTTTTGTCTTTAGTACCCAGAAAGCAACAAAACCAGTAGCTTGAACAATGAAAATAAGAATCAGAAAAGGAGAAGGACAGCTAGACAAAAGCTGGAGTTACTGGCACTGAAATTAAACTCATTACAGGCCAATGCTAAGATGTTTTTCTGTTCTTTCTTTATTTTACTGTTTAATTTCTACTTTTCTGTTCAAAAACATATATACACAAAACTACAGAGTGAAATGTACCCACTTCTTTCAGGTGGCCTTCCAAAATACCAGTGTAAGAGAGAGACACAGAGAGAGAAAAACCCACCAATGTAATCATTCATCAACACCAAAGAGAAGTTCTCTATGTTAAATGTGTAAAAGTGATCTGATTCTGGTTTCTGGTTCCCTCTGCTCCTGAATAAACCCTCCCCACATTCCCTTTAAACTATCATATTATTGCTGAGCTCTGCAAGGGAAAGAGAAACATTAAATTTGATAGTGGTTTTAAGTAAAAATATAATTCACCTCTCTAATTCTATGACTTCTCATTCTGTTAATGTAAGGGATTGGATCCCAATTTTTTATATTATTTTATTTTTTATTCTGACATGCCCCTTTATGAATGAAATGGTGTGTACTGATGGGGTGGCCAAAGACCAAGACAAAAGAAAAACAATTTCCAATGCCACGTGTTTGGAAAACGGGGTGTTGGACTCTGGGTGAGGTCACTTGTGCCCCAGGTGGATGTCCCCAACCCAACTCACACTGAGGCAGTGCTGCCCAGCTGACAAATGTTTTGTTCCCCATTACAAACACTGCATTTGTCAACCTTGGTGGTGGTTTCAGCAGAAATGGATGAATATTGGCTTATCCACAGCACAGTGGGGCTAAAGGAACAATGGCAGCGAATTAAACAGCCATAGAATCAGGACTGGAAAACAAATACATTCTCAATAGTGACAATTTTGTAACACTGTAGACAGACAAGGCAGGGAAACACGCACAGGTTTGCTGGGTCACTGCATTCATTTTAGGTTACCCACAGGACTTCTAAGTTTTCAAGACCAAAAAGCATTAAAAATACTAAATAACATTTAGATGGTGACCACAGGTGCCAATAGCAAAGAACTGCCCATTTTTCCTGCTTCTTCTCAAGCTTAGAAAAGACTTTGATTCTGTTTCCCCTAAAAGAAATGAACCAAAAGTCACTTTCCTAAGCATGAAAAAAAACACCTTAGAAGCTCCTGACAGCTATGTTGCTTCCAGAATCCACCCGCTCTTTTATCTTTCCTTTTAAAAACTTCAGAGTCTACTAAACAGAGTTAAGAAGATATTGGAACTAGTTAAAGAATGGTTTAGACAAAGAAGAGGGAAACATCTGGTTTTGCAGCCATCCATTTGCACAATCACAGTGTCTGAGGTATTAAAATGTAACTTTAGCTCATTGATTGGTAATGTAGAACATCCTTTTGGTGTTGACCAAAATGCAGGACTGCTAATTTACAAGGAGGTTGTAACAACAGTTTTGAATGAAAAAAATGCATCAAGTATCCTGAATAAAGCATGAGAACAGCAAATTATCAAGGGTTAACTGGTTTTCTTCCTTATCTACAGGAGCGGCTGCACAATTTACTGATTTCTAAACCAAATGAAGGCGTTTAATGTCATTCTACCTCACAATCAAGTGTTTTGTAAGGCATTAAAGTAGCTGTGCAATAAATTCCCACGTGTTAACAACCTGTGGTCTGTCCAGCAGTCAGTAGCCCAGTCATGTATATTTTTACAGGAAATTATACTCCAGCTTTCTTTCTTTGTGTTCCTCATGTGTAGAAAATAAAAGACAGATTGTAGAGAAGCACACAGTCCAAGTTTAGACATACAGAATATATTTGGGACTACAAAAATACCATGTTGCACTTTAAAACATTTAATTTACTCGTGTCAGGTGTTTAGGACAATCTATTCTAAATTAGTTCACTTCACAGCACTGTCAGCACTTCAAAGAAACCATGTTTTAAAAAATCAAATACCAATGAACACTTATGTCACACTGCCACAATGACTGCAATGTTCCAATGCACATATCCAACTTCACACAATAAAGGAATATTTCAGCAATAAAGCCAGATTTTGACCAATGCTACCAGTGCAATTGGGAATAAATAAAAATGCTGAAATCTATATGACTTTGAGTTTACTTAGCATTGAAAATAATTAAAATTGTGAACAGAATGTCTTCTGATACCAGACACAGTTACTTACTTTGGCATTTTCTTCTGTGTTTAGTTTATTACCCTTTAACAGAATAATCTTGAAAGGGTTGGAAATATCCCACACACTCTGAGAAGAGAAAAAGATACAAGTTCATTCTTCACCACTGTAACACTGAGACCTATTTTGTAAGCTAAGCATTCTAAGAAAAAAATATCAAATACAAACCAAAAAAATGCAATTAAAAACATAAATTTGAAATCTTCCAAGATAAATTGGTTATCCTAGCTACAAGAGGAGACAAAGTAAAAACTCAGCTGGAAGAGAGCTGGGGGTGAGAACATACAACACGTACTGCATCCTGACATTTCAAAATTTATTGTTCATTCTGAATAACTGCAGAGTGTGTAACAGAGCAGAGACCTGTGCACATTTCTGTTTCTGAGGTAAAATCTCCCAAACAACAGGAGGCTCTGAGAGGACCCAGGTGACCCACACTGGAACACAGCAGTCACAGCACAAACCCCAGGCACTGGGATTT
Source organism: Sinosuthora webbiana (assembly GCA_013397395.1). Lineage (NCBI taxonomy): Eukaryota > Metazoa > Chordata > Aves > Passeriformes > Sylviidae > Sinosuthora > Sinosuthora webbiana. Next base: position 80,848 of record VXBN01007474.1, on the reverse strand, counting down.
ATATCCCAGGAGTCACTGCTCCCTTTGGGCATCAGACATTCTCCCCATGAACTCACAGTTGTTGCTCTCGTTTTTTTTGGTGGCAGAGGAAGAGGAAGGTTGGAGGATTTTCGGTTTATGGCAGCTTCTATGGCAATCATCTCCTGCTCACACATCTTCTTTATGGTGCAGCACTCCACCAGGGTCAGCTGGGGAAGGGTCCTGTTCATCACACAGTTGCGGATATACTGAAAGCCCAGGGAAAACAGTTGTTAGCACCCAGCAGACTATTTCTACAGCAACTTCCAAGCCAAAGGAACAAAGAATTCTCTACAGAGATGCAAAGGGAATGGTGCTCATGTGTTTTACAAGTGCAGACATGAGGAGGGAGATGTTGCTGTTCAGTAATGGGATGGGAGGGATGGGAAGAAGCGCCTTTGGCCAAGGCAGCAGAGAATTGTTACATCAAGTTCCAAAAAACTGTGTACCTGGAACTGAATTAATGGGTGGTCACCAAAGACATATTCCAGCCTTCCACTAACTTGCAGCACATAATCAGCAGGATCAACTTCCTCATCTTCTTTTCCATGGATAGTCAAACGTTTTCGGATTGCCAGCTCATTCAGCTTGATGGGATTCATGTTAGGAGACACCTGGAAACTAAATACGTCCTAACAAAACACAAACAAGAATACTGAAGATCAAACTTGTCATAGGCAGACACACAAGGCTAAAATTGTAGCACACATAATGAAACAGGTAGAAATTATAACTGTTAAATCCAGTTAACATGTTTAACAGTTAAAGTTGGTATGTTTAGGGCAATCAAAATAATAGACACCCTAAAAGCTGTAAGATGTTAATTCCCAAACTTTTATATTATCAGAAGTACTTTTAAAAACATAGGCCTTTATTTGATTTTGCAGTGATTTAAAGACTTCTAGGGCAATGTATTGATGTAGAAGGTTGTCTTTTGGAATGCTGAATGAGGGAGTTGGAATGTTGAATGAATCATAAATCACGATGGATTTTGAAGTATTTAGCAGTACCAGATGTGTTAATTTTTCATCTTTCTGCCCACTAGCAAGTCATCCTCTTTTTAAGTATCACTGAACTCAGAAGAAAAACTTCAAGTAAGAAAGCAGAAGAAACTGTGAATGTGATTTATGTTGAAAACCACCAGCACACTGGGAGGACAGCAGAAAAGAGAAGTAGCAGCCAACACCTGCGGCCTTCTGAACACAATGTGGAAAGACGGCATTTTTAAAGGAAGTTTTTAATTAAAAGCCTTAGAGGCTATCAACCTATTTCTAAAGTATCTCTAATTTTAATGCGTTCTAAAAAAATAAAGGTAAGAAATCACCCTCTTTTGTGAAATAAAAAGGAGGTTTAAATTTAAGTTAATTTCAAGTTCCTAAAGCACAAGATCTTCTGTGAAATCTTTCATCTCCTTCACCTACCACATAATGCTCTATACAGGTTTATTTGCAAAGGCTAATTTAGGAGGTCCTGGGATTTTGCTGTTTTATTTTTTTCAAGTTTTATTATTTTTTATTTACACACCCAGTTCTGAAGATGTGAGCACCCCAAACCCAGTTATTGACAAATGTGAAGTGTTGTCGGCTTAGATTCTGTTGAATTGTGCTATATTTATATAGACTGCTAAGAAGCCAAGCTGCCCCAATGGAACAAGCAAACTCTGCAGAGTCACACTAAATTAATTCTGTGTTTTCTCAGTTTCTGCCTGGTTCACAACAGCTTCCCCCTTTCAGAAAGCTGCCACAGCGTGAAGGCTTTTTTCTCCTGCCATAACTGCTAGTGGTAGACAGGGAGTAACACTTTTTCTTCCCAGGAAGCTGGTGCTCTCTGACAGCTGCCTTGCTCCCCAGATGATCCTAACAGAGATGTCACAGAGATGGGGAGCAGTGTCTCCCACTCAAGAGACAACCACAGAGACCTTACAGCTCACCCACACCTTCCAGACAAAAACCACTTCAGTATTTCCTTCTCTCAACCTTGCAGCTGCAACAATTGACAGAACAGTCCCCACACCTTCCTCTTGAATTCTCCTGGGGTGACTCCAGCGCTCAGTGCAAGTAGTAAAGTCTGGAATACACTTTACTGCTCTAAAAAACAGCTCAGATTTGAACTGTTAATAGCCCTGAAGGTCAGAGCGGGCAGCAGAAGCATTTGAAACATTTGAAATGTCAGCAGCCAAAGCTATTGTCGTGGCAGGCAAATACATTCTGCACCAGCAAGAACTTTTGCACTGCTTTTGTCCTGTCAGCATATGCATATAGATGCAGTATTTAATCAAAGGCTGAAGATAATCTCACTTCTGGGCAACTACAAGCTCTGTGTTAAGCTGAAGAGGACTAGAAAAGGTTTTGTCATAAAACACCTATGCATCCAGCATCAGCTGGGGTTACTGCTGACCCAATTTAGCTTTCACCTCTACGTTTAATGTTTCCAGGGGCAGATGTGTGTACCATTTTAATCCTTTAAAGTTTAAAAGGATAGTGCTAGAAATAATTCACCTTTGTAACTAAAATCATCTGAATCACTGCAAAATCAGCCTCTTGCACCTGGGTGAAAATGGACAACAAATCTAGCCTGGTGTATTTACACACTTAAAAGATTTTTAAGGTTTCCAGTGCTGAACATTCAAGGTTATCCAAAAGAACAGAGTGCAAAAAATGGTAATGGGAATAATGGACTCAGGCAGAGTCATAGCAACTTCAACATCGTAAAAACTCATGCTAGAACATTTCAGGTTTTCTGGTAGAAACTAAAGGGGGTTTTATTTTAAAAATAAACTACGGTTTTGCCAGCCTTAACAAAAAGCTAACTTTAAGTCTCAGTGTATAAATTTTCTATGTGCATTTCTAGTAAAGGAAATACTAATTCTTCCTTTTAAAAAGAATTCATTTCTCAATCTAATTAGCAGATCAAGCCCAAAGATGTTCAGTGAGTCACACACAGAGACAAGTGTGTTGTTTATGATGCCTCCCAATTATCAGTAATCTCAGATGAACTGAGCTTAAAACTGAATGTGAGTGAAACAACACAGAAACAGTTGGCGAAAAAAAAGTTCTGACAACTTCGAGTCACGTTTTACATTTAAAGAACTGTGAAGTAATATACAAGATACAAGTTGTACATTTTGCCTTTAGAAGTTGAACTGTAATTAGACTTCAGAAGTTAAATTCTCAACCATGGGCTCACATCCTCACTTTCTTTGAAGAATCAAGGATCCTGGTGAAAGACTTTGCATTTTAAAGTGAACACAGTAATGTAGATATTCTATTTCATTTATATCCTTGAGCAATCCATGCCAATTCAGACCTGAATCAAGAACAGTTCACAAAACATGATGCACAACCATTCCTACCTGGCAGTTATCAAAATGAACAGCCACTACAAGGTTTCCACTATAGAGCTTATCTTGGAAGCTCTCTGGGATAACAGGCTCCTGCTCTGGTGGGTAAGTGTGCTTCAACCAGTCCATCCAGGAGAGACCCACAAGTGACTGAATCTTTTCCTCACTGATTCTCCTCATTTTAGCTCGGAAGTCATTCACTTCAGGATCTTGTAAGGCATCGAACTCATGGAGACCTGAAAGAATTGAAGGAAGCAAAAGGATACACAGCTGTAGAAATACTGCCCATCCCATTGAAACCATTATTAGCTCTAAGTTAAGGTGACACACGTGGTTTCCTTCAGACATCCCATACAAAATGGGTGCTCAGAGTTGAGTTGGGTTCTACATTGTCCTGAACATCAGTGGACTTCCCAAGTTACTTGCACAATTCCCATGCAAGCTGGCATGAGTGTTTATTTTGAACACCATGAACCAATGTATCTCTTAGGCACTATGAAGTGGGAAATCCAACCTTACCCTGGGTTCAAGGTAGCTTGGAAAGTTTTAAGTCTCTTTTCACAAGAGCAAATTTTAAAAAGTACAGTAAATGCATCATAAAGACCAAAGAGCAGAAGTGCTTGCAAGCTATGGGGTTTTTTTTAATTACCCAGAAAGATGACTTTGTTCTTTTTAATTTTGTTTAAAAGTCAAAAAAGAAAATCTTCTACTCAAGTTAAAATGACATGACTGAAATTTCTACCAATCCAAGACCAGTAAAATTCCTTCTCCAAAACATGTAAAGAAAGAATACAAGGGCAAGCCCTGCCTGACCAGCTGGGTGGCCTTCTGCAATTGAGTGACATCAGTGGACAAGAGGATGGCTGTGGATGTCACCTACGTGAATTTCTGTGAGGCCTTGGCCATGGGCCCCATAATATCCTTGTCTCTAAATTGGAAAGAGACGTATTTGATGGTGGACTGTCCAGTGGGTGTGAAATTGGTTGGATGGTCACATCCAGAGGGTCATGCTCAACATCTCAGAGTCCCAATGGACATGAGTGACAAGTGGTGTCCCTCAGGGCATACTGGCACCAGTGTTAATAAACAGCTTCATTAATGACATGGACAGAGGGATTGAGGGCACCCTCAGCAGAGCTGCAGATGACACCAAGATGAGTGGTGTGGTGACACACCCAAAGGATGGGATGCCAGCCAGAGGAACCTGGACAAGCTCAAGAAATGGGCACATGGGAATCCCACTGAGGTTCAACAAGGCCAAATGCAAGGTCCTGCACCTGGGTCACAACCCCCAGTATCAACACAGGCTGGGGGAGGAGCAGATGGGGAGCAGCCCTGCCCAGAAGGATTTTGGGGTGCTGGTGGATGAGCTGGACATGACCTAGACGTGAGCACTCAGAGCCCAGAAAGCCAAACGTGTCCTGGGTTGCATCACAAGCAGTGAGGGCAGGTGGGCAGGGGAGGGGATTCTATCCTCTCTTCTGCTCAGGTGAGGCCCCACCTGCAGTGCTGCACCCAGCTCTGGGGCCCCCAGCAGAAAGGGGACAGGGACCTTCTGGAGTCACTCCAGAGGAGGCCACGAAGAGGCTCACAGGGCTGGAGCATCTCTGCAATGGAGACAGGCTGAGAGAGCCTGGAGAAGAGCAAGCTCTGGGGAGTTTTTAAATTGAAGGAGGGTAGATTTAGATTATATGTAAATAAGAAATTTTTTACAAGGAGGGTGGTGAGGCACTGGCACCAGTTGCCCAGAGAGGGGGTGGATGCCCCATCCTGGACACAGTCAAGGCCAGATTGGACAGGGCTCTGAGCAGCCTGGGCCCTGCCCACAGCAGGGAGGTGGAACGAGATGACCCTTAAAAGGTCCCTTTGAACACAAACCATCCCATGTTCCTGTGATACAATGGAAAGCTGTGACTTTTTGGTACTTCAGGACATGTAGGGCGTGCAAGTGTCTTTATCTTTACTCGTGAACTTTGAAGGACATTGTCCAAATCACACAAAGCACCCAGCACCTTCTGAGAACAAAGCACTAAGTTTAGAAGCTCAGACAGGAACATATTTTTTCCCTGCTAAGGTACAGAATAGGGGCTGCATAAGGCAGGGTCTCCCACAGCTCTGATAAACCAAATATTCAGTCACAGAATGTGAATCTCTCTGAATCTGTCAGGATCTGTCTGAATGGTTAAATTGACCAACTGCTCCTGTTGTCAGCTCTAACAAACAGGCAGACAGTGTACTGCTGAAATCTAAACAAAACCTGCAGTCTTTATAAGAGACCTAACAATGGCTCATTGTTTTAAAACAAGAGGTATGACCTCATGTGACCCTGTCAATCTTGATTGTATAACCAAGCAGAGTAGATTTAAAAGCTGAAAATTCTGAAATAACATCAAGAATAAGTTACTGCGAAACCTTTAAAAATAGCTTTTCATTGTTTGATGAAAATCAGTGTCACAATTGAGAGCAAAAACAAGAATTATTGCTAACCAAGTCAGACAGCACATATAATAAAATCATAACAATTTCTAGTTCCTTCTGAGTATCCAGTTTGCTTGTAGGTTATTTATAACACTGCTCAAGGATTATGCTGTTCTTCACTTAGTAATAACAATAATATATATTTTCTCCTCATCTACAAAATAAAATGTTCCTGATTGATGCAGTAATACAGCACTGAAATGCAATACAGAAAGTAGCTTTAAAAAACTTTCATGTGTTTAATCTTGAGTATTTAAATTCTTTCCAACTATATCAGTATTTGTTTGACAAAGGGAAATACTGATTTTTTAACATATTTTTTTAAGTCCACTCCTACCTGCCCAATTAAGACCCTCATACAAAACAAAGCTTCACCTCTTTTCTTAAAAAAATGAAATGGAATTACCTTTGCCTATAAGGACACCTATTTTGGAATCCAACTTTTCTCCTGGATCACAGTTCCTTGTCACTAGTTTAAGGACAGGAAGAAAGGGTCTAACATCACAAAGCCTCCGTGTTTCATCCTCTAATTCTTCATGTACAGCAGTCTGATTCACACATGAGAACATGTAAGAGTCAATCTCCATGAGGAGATGAAAAAGTGGGTAGGAATGTGCCTGCTTCCATAACAGCTGCAAAGAAAACAAAGAAATAAATTTAAAAAACCCAAAAAACCCCCAAAAAACCAACAACAAAAAAAAAGCAGAAAACAGGGACATATCTTAAGGCACTGAAGGCAACACCAATTTCCATTTATGTTTCCCAAAAATAGAATCAAACATGTTTACTAACTTGGTTAATTTTTATCACTATATATCATTATGTGTTTACTTTGTTTCATTTTCAGTCTCTATCTTGAGTGATTTCCAGGACAGACCTCCATAGTTAGCATCAGCATTCCTCTGGAAAACAGCTAAATATCAAGACTACATGTTGATGGCATGTCAAGTTTCCATGTGCCACAAGCAGCAGGAGAACCAGACAGCTTAGTTCAAATCCCTTATTGCTGTCACTTACACATTTGTTTATAAATTCTTTATCACCTGAAATCACCTATTATATTAGGAATAGGGTAGTCTGTGTTGTAATTAATTCAGTGCCTAATTCCTCGGTAACTTTTCCCAATTATCTGATCAAAGCTCAGTACATTGTTCTTCAGTATCTGTGGTCACTTCCTAACGTTCTCCCTTTCCTTTCCTTTGGATATTCCCTCACATTTTAAGTGATGCTCCAATTTGTACAAAGCCTTTAAGAAGTGACAGACAGTTTTTAAAGCAATTCTCTTTGGTGCCAGTCAACAGAAGCAGGAGCCCAAGCTGTGACTTCTGCACTAAAAATCTGATCAGAGAAATGTTAGATCAGCAAACAATGGATTACCAACGCGTTAGGAAAAGGTTCAGAGCAGCAATACAGTATTAACATAGAAGTATTAGAATAATCTCTGCTGAACTGTAACTCTCAGCAAGAAGGCACTTCCCAAACCTTCCCACACGCCCAAACCCAGTGCTAACCCTCCCCCCAGACGCTTCTTTATCAGTCAATCTGCTGGGCATGTGCCTTCAGTACCTCATTCCTATGCCTGCTAAAATTCATGACTTGATTTGCCAGAAGGCACGTCAAAATCAGAACCAGCCCTCATTCCAACACCAGTCAACTGCCCGTTTGGTGTTACCTGTTTAATCTGAGATATGGTGGCATCTCGAGGGACATCCAGATTGATGTAGATTCCAGTGGGCAACAGGAAGTCCACAGATATTGAGCCATCAGCACCAATCTGTGAATCCACTGCCCAGATGTCAAGGCTGTCTGTCACGGCAGGAGGCATTATGGAATCTCAATAATATCATAACCACATGGCCTTGGGGGGAAAAGAAACCCAAAATTCAGTATACTTAACCTTCTATAATTAGACACACATTTTAAAGTCTTTGGAAGGTTTACATAAGCCTGCTTTGTACAGCTCAGCTTACAACTCTGAAGTCTCAAATGCCAGTATTGCAAACACGTAAGCATAGTTTTACTCATTAATGTTATTTAATATAATAAAAATATTTGCCTGGCAAAGCAGTATTGTTGAGATGTTTATATCATTAAAACTAAGTAATAAGAAAAAAAAAAAAACAACAAAACTAATTAGAGGTTAGGTGAAACAAAGTTAGAAATTCATTTCAAGTTCTCTCTAAAACTTCACCTGTGTAAATCACAACCAAAATAAACCTCTTGGATGAAGAATGGCAATATTTCATATGAAAACCCACTATCAGTTCCATTATTTTACTTTTTGCAAATTTCCTGTTAGCTGTTCATTAATCTGGCTAGCGACATTCAACTTGAAAGTCTGTATTAACAGCAGGAAAAATTTCTTCAACTCTACCAGAAAATGCCATTTTCCTCTAAAGACACTTATCTCAATTTGTTTTCACCCTTAGAGAATGATCACTGAACTCCACCCACTGTGGAACTGCATCCACTGCAGGGTAGGAGGAAACCCTGCCCGTGATCTCCTCCAGCTCACTCCTTTGCCTTCCTGACTGCCTGTCCTCTGTATTTCAGCACAATCTTATTTACTCCTAATGCTACCACCAGTTTTTCTGACCTTCCAAGTCTTTTTTGATTACCACTTTCTAAAGCTGAGTTTTCCCTTCAGACATGGCTCACTCAATTATTTACCTTCCTCCTCATCCAGACAATGCTCTTCAGCTGCCAAAGGGATGGGGAGCATTGGAAAACACTATTATAAAACACTTTAATGGACAAGTTATCCCTACATCTTTTGAATTCTTGCTGGACAGCACGAGTTGTGGGAAATCACCCTTTGTAACAGAAAATGTCAGAATGTTCAACCACACTTGCAGGTTTCCAATATTTCAATTAGTGCTTCCCTTCCCCACAATGGATAATATATGCTTCCAGCAGCACAAAAATCAACTTGCCAGTTCAAAGCTGCCTCAGGTATTTGACAACACACTCCATCCCACCTCTAACTGCCACGTAAACACACTGAATAACAATTCCCAAATCATTCCAACACCTTTCATTCTGGCCTTAGCAAAGCTGTGAGGACCAGCACAAGCTGCCAAGACATCTTGTAACCACGCTAATGCATGGATCACTTCATATTTTGTTTGTACTAGATAGATATATAGCAGTTTTCATTAATGCCAAATAAAACAGCTTTAAATTTCAGGAAGCATAACTACATGAGGAAAAACATTTTTTTTCTCAATAGAAGCAATCATTAAGGAGCTCCTACTATCATCACTATCAAGTAATAGTTTAACCACCATTATGCCCACATTTTCCTCCAAAAAAGTCCATTGCACTGAGGAGATTGAATTAAAGCAAAAATAATTGGAGGTGGCGGTGTGGTAAGAATAACAAATCAGATACGAAGGTATTTCATATGAATTACCACAGTTTACAAATCCATCCATTCATCATTGGATGTGCGAAGCTTAGCATGGTGGGGGAGCTCTAAGCTGTCTGAAGGAAAGAAATAAAATGTTACTCCATCATTACACCCAACACAGACTATGTTATTGGAATAACACAGCATCTACCCAAAAAACCAACCCGGAAAAAATGTGTAATTCCTCATGACCAATCAGTATATTTTCCACAAGCTACTGTTTTAATGGGATACTATTTGTTTTCCTCCATCCAGTTAGTTGTACTTAGAAAATGCTGGCTGCAATTCTGTTCTAACTGAAATTAGCATCAGCAAAAAATAGTAATACTATACATTTTTCATTTTTGGATGCACGCATTTGCAGTTATTTTCTGCAGTCATGAGGATAAAATAAAGAGCTATTTCTATTACAAAGCGTTACTTGGACAGGCACAGCAGCAAGGAAACCTGTTTTATGGAGTTATCTTGTACATAGTTCATTCCTGCTTTAATTCAGTGTATCTTTTCTATTTTCATCCTCTTTCAGATGTTTTTCACAGTTGAAGTTGTTGAAAACACTTTAGTGCATCAACAAGAGTTTAAAATGTTCAAAGAAACAAGACTTAAAAATGCTGCTCCATATCCTGGGGCCCAAACACCACAACACAAAGTTATAAAGTTCTTGTAAGACACTTGTTTATAATTACAGATTTCCAGCACAGACACCAGAATCTTTTAAAAATGCATTTGCATTTTCAACTAAAAAGGGAAGAGAAGCCATCTCACCAATCTGAGCATGCTGAGGATCTATTCTTGCTTTCAGGCACTTACTTAACATTTCCTTCCTCAAGGAAGCAGGTCAGTGTGTTTTGCAGCCAGCACCCTCTTTCTGCCCCCAGAGCTGACATCACAGGGGCCGAGAGAAAACCAGTTTTTATCCTGAGAAACACAAGATTGCCAACCCACAGCAGCTCTGGGGATGAGTCACGGCCCCAGCTGGGACACGTGTGGTGGCACTGGTGACTAACTAACAATATCACATCTAGGAACTGAAACAAAGGCAAAAAGCCATCTGGATTGGGAGCAACAGCACCAGAGACATTTTAAACAACTTCCAGCTAAAGGAAAAAAAACAACAATTCAAATAATAATAAAAAGCTATTTCAGGCCGTTAACCTCACAGCTATTCCTGCCCACGGTCGCAGTAACAACAACCTCACTTACAAAAGAAGGAAGTAATTAAACCAGCACTTAACCTTGGCTCCTCAAGTGTCTAATCAATGACTTTGAATTTCACAGGAGCAAAGCCCAATACAAAATGTTTCCCTAAGGCACAGGTAGTCCTGACAAACAGCATTCAAACCTTCCCATGTAAAGTGTTAATTTTCTCTAAGCTTTTACCTGCGAAATTCATATTCATATATATATGTGTGTGTGTGTGCCCACACACTTGCCCTCCTCATCAATTTGTATTTTAATATACCAGCAGTTCTGCTAGAGCTACTTATACTAACGGAATGAAATGGAACACAGATGAGTAGAACATCTGCAGAAGAAGGAAATTCATTACTCATTTTGGCATTTACTGATGTAATGTACACAAAGAAGAAACCCTAAAACAAGACTTCTCAATTGGGTGTTGCTGTTGTGGTTTTTAATGGACTTGCCATCTCTAGACAGACAATAGAATTTGCTCTGGTGCTAACAGCCTCATTCCAGAAGTCAGGAGACCTTACAGCTTTCCCCTCACCTCACAACAGAAGTACATCTCATCATTTAACCAACGAGACCACTAGGAAAGGAAAAAAGGAAAAAAACAAACTAAGGAAACAAAAAAGGGCTACCAGAAGCAGGCTGCTTCTTCATTGATTTCTAAAACAGTTTAAGGACAGACATAGTCAAAAGTAAGCTACATGTATTTTTGAGTGAATTCCAGCTCAGTCATGTTTTCCCCCTAACAGAACTAAACATATAGAACTAAAATCATATGTCCTGGGTTATGCAAAGCAGGTACAAAACTAGCTTGGAGGGAAAAAAAAAAGTAGGCAACACGTCCAGCTAGCGTTGGCCACCAGCAGAACCACTGGAACATTGCACAGTGTTCCAGAACATTCCCAGGAGTTCCAGACTTGTTCTTTAGACTAAAGGATCAGTAGGATTCCACAAGCTGTGGTTGTACACTGGGGCTGTGTTCTCTTTCTAAACCACCCGCCCATTTTCCTGAAGGCAGGTAAGACTATCTTGTGCTAAGCTCAAATCCCTTGTGAGCCCTTCAGGACATTGCTGAGAGCCCAGGACCACCCAGCTGCAAAGGTTTCCCACCACTGCAGCCGGAGCTGGTGAAATCAGTTTTACCTGTGCTGGGTAGTTAACTTGCACATGTACAATTAAACCCAGGAGGTGCAAATATCTGACATCAAACAGTGCCAACCAAGGAGATACAAAGGGTAAGCATGGGAGGGAGTTTGTGAGGTTTTCCTGAAATTAAGAGCTGCCCAAGAACATGCTCACAGAGAGCCTGTCTGGAGCACTGCAAAAAATGAGACATGGAGTAACAATGCAATGAACTCTCCTTTGAAAAGAATTTACCATATCAGCAAAAGACTCAGACATTGAAAAGTACCAAATCCACTTGAATTGTCACCCATACTCAACATTTATCTGCGTCAGATAAGTTCTTCTAAAACCAACGTTTTGAAGAGTGCAGCAATTATGAAAACTCACTGTGTCATTAAATCCTTTACTTCTGAACTCACCACAAATCCCCTATTGCTCATCCTCAGATCTGTTTTTCTGTTATTAACAGAACACCAACATAAAATCCAATGCAATGTTCAATGGTTTATCTTGAAATAGAATCCAGAAAAACACTAATAAAACACAAGTAAAAGTAACTGCAAAGAAGGTGGCAATTATAAACGTACATATAATGCAGCATCAGAGGAAAATTTTTATGTCCTGTTATCTCTCAGCACCAAGTCTTTGGAAAAGTCTTTAGATGAGCTATCTTACATATGAAATGATGTCACTGACCCCTGAAACGTGGCCAGTTCTCTCAGAATGAAATCAGCATGCTATCATCCCAAACAGATGGCAAAATGTTGGAGAGGAGGATCATTTATACGTTAAAAAGTAATTTTTCTTAAGTAGTAAGTTTCTTTTACACCACCTCTTCTAAACACAGGTGCATTTTAAGGGCACAAAAATATCTAGAGCTCTTCAAGTTAAATATAAATCTGGATTTACTCTCCTTTTTTCACCAAACCCATGAATATTTACAAAAAGGACAAATATCAGAAGCCAACTTGTTCTGGATATGCAAAAACTAAGGGCACTCTGCTTATCTAGATTTTTGCTTTATGTAATAAGTTGTTACAATTATTGAGCACCACAGCCAAGACAATCATCACTGTGATCAATACAGCTCTTTATCTACTGCTTGCTCTGTCATGTGGCAGTCAAGGGGCTAAAAAAACCCAAAAGTAGTGAAAAGGGCCACCCCATCCAGACACACAAGAACATTATTTAAACAGTATCTTACTGTCCAGAACAGACAAGATGACAATCTGACCACAGTCATTTTCTAGGAAACAGCAGCAGCACATCACGTAGTTTAAGCAGGAGAAACACTAAGCACTTACACAATACTATCATTGTAATTGTTTTTCTAACCATGTAAACATCTAGTACTATAAAAAGATGAGCAAGCTATAAATGAAATATTTGAGAAGAAACAAGGGAAAAGAACTTAACAGAAAGATGGAAAAGGAGTCTGAACATGCAGGAAGATTTATGTCCTATGAAACTCAGAAGGCCTTTAGATAAAAAGTTTTTAAAAAATTGGAAAAGCCTGATTTCTTCTGAAGACATTATAGACAAATATATGCATTAGGTCAGGGCCAGTTCACAGCTCTTCAGAACTACATCCTCTTCTGTTCCTCAGTCTGTACCAAATCCCTGGGAGCTGTTCTGCAGCCCAGGGCAGTGTCCGAGAGCTGCCCGGGACTGCCACAGGCTGTGACAGGGGCACTTTGGGCCCCAGCTCCACCCTCTCCCCTCATCAGTCCATTCCCTCATCGCTCCTGTTCCATGTCATTGCTGCCATCCCACTCCCCTCATCGCCCCTGTTCCCTCCCCTCACCGCTCCCGTCCCATCTCCTCATCAGTCCCATTCCCTCCCCTCATCACTCTTGTTCCATCACCTCATCAGTCCTGTTCCATCTCATCGCTCCCATCCCATCCCCTCATCAGTTCCATCCCCTCATCGCTCCTGTTTCATCTCATCAGTCCAGTTCCATGCCCGCATCGCTCCGGTTCCCTCCCCTCATCATTCCCGTTCCATCACCTCCTCAGCCCTGTTCCCTCCCCTCATCACTCCCGTTCCATCACCTCCTCAGCCCTGTTCCCTCCCCTCATCACTCCCGTTCCATCACCTCCTCAGCCCTGTTCCCTCCCCTCATCACTCCCATTCCCCCCCTCCTCAGCCCTGTTCCATCCCCTCATCACTCCTGTCCCATTCACCCCACCCTGAGGGCAGCCCACAGCCACAGCAGTGTTGTTCAGCTTTTCCCCTCCCATCCCGCGGCAGGCACACAATGGAAAACACCGGGAACAAACATCTCCACTTTTCCATGGGCCCAGGAGCGGCCTCGCCCTTGAGCAGCAGGCTGTGTGTGGAGGAGGATGCAGGGGGAACATGGCCCTCACCCTACAGAACAGGCACAGGTGACACTGGGCTTAACGAGGAATCACAGAATCACAGGGCTGGAAGAGACCTTTAAGATCATCAAGTACAACTCAGCCCTGACACCTCAACTAGACCATGGCACTGAGTGCCACATCCAGTCTTTTCTTAAGGGATGGTGACTCCACCACCTCCGCAGGCAAATGATTCCAGTACTTTATCACTCTTTCAGTAAAAAACCTTCTCCTGACATCCAACCTAAATTTCCCTTGGCACAGCTTAAGGCTGTCCTCTCCTGTCAGTTGCTGTCTGGAGAAAGAGACCAGCCCCACCTGAGCACAACCACCTTTCAGGGAGTTGCAGAGAATGAATTGCAGCTGAGATTTGGGTTAAAGGTTTAATGTGACAGGAGCAAGCACCACCTGTTCCAACACTGCCACGAGCTATTAAGAACTGTGTTTTCTGTTCTCCTCTCCCCAGTCACAAAGGACCAATAATGACCCTTTTAAAACCAGAACCCCATGCAGTGGTAACTCAAATGTCATCTGTGTGCCACTGCAGACCATGCCACCGGAATTCTCATTTAGCCCTAAAGAGTGAAGCCACTTAAGGTTCTGGCCTTCTACAGCTGCACAGGTGAATTTCCATCCAAACTTCTTCCAAATCTAAAAATAAAATACAATCAACTTGATGATAAATACAAATGGCTAAACCAGCAAAGCGAAGATCTTTCCACTCCACAAATGCCACGGGTATCTATCTACAATAGCAAAGATTTTAAGAATTCAAGACATCTACAAAGTAGACTGGAAAGTTATTTTTAAAGATCATGTGGTACTATAAATATTTCCCGGCAGTTTAGTTCAACTGCCACATGAGCTGGCCCTATGGAATGGAAAATTAAATGTCCATTTAGTCAGGGTTCCTCCAGAAATCAGAATAAAAATATCACCATTTAGTTTTCTAAAAATATCTATGTATAGAAAACATGAAAGGCCTTTTTCAAAGCCTCCTTCCCTCACAGTGCTCACACTGGTACCAAGAGAGGTCTCTCAGCCACCAAGTCTAGATTCTCTCATTATCTTCATGAAATACAGCTAATTTTCCACAAACAAAGATAATTTCATTTGAGTTTTTTATCCCAGATCTCTGATTATTTTGCCTGTTCATCTCCTGTAGCTTTATTCCTCTGGTGAACCCATAGCATTATGCACCAGATTTTAAAAACTGAAGTCAGTATTTTGAACCCACAATGAATGCAGTTTCTACTCAGATTTAATGCCTCTAAACAAAAGTGGCCCAGTTTTCAAGAAATGCTGAGCACCTGAATTTGCAGTTGACTTACACAGGACTCAGAGATATGAAAAATATGCAGACATGTTAACTGGTTACAAATTAAAATTTAATTTTAAGTAACTTCATTTGAACAGATGGTTAGGTTAGATTACCTCTAGTCATCCCTTTTTATGAAAATCATTCTACAATTCAATAGAAGTATAGTTTAAAAACTATCTCCGAATAAGATTATCTTCAGAATTTTTTCCTGGAAAACAAGTCTACGTGTAGAGAACAACACCACTAAAATGGTATTCCAAACTCAGAAGAACTTGTAGACTTGGCTTGAACAGTGAGGATAAAGGAAAATCTTACTTCCTGTTACTTTATACTCAGGCAAGAACATACAGCTGCTGCTCCCTCTGAAGAATATCCATGATGAACTGAACAAGTGAATAAAACTTAAAATCCCAGGCTTCTGATAGACTTCCAACAATTCACAGGCATGACAATTCACCTAATTCTGGAACACAAAGCAGTAACACACCATCTTCTCACAGCTAATTCACAGTCATCCTCTGCTCTGCCTTGAAATCACTGCACAGATACATTAAAATATAAATAAAGACATCCTTTTGAATTGTGCAAGTAAAGTCAGTTTCAGGGAGAAGAAAGATTTTCACATTTCAATACTGCCGTGTGAAATTGTCTTTAGAAGCATCCAGTCATTGGATCAGACTGAAGCTGGGAACTGTGTGAGGAAACGTTCCCTTTCAGATGGCTGGAATGCAGTTCTGCATGGTTGAGAAAGAAGGAATATAAAGGAATGGAAGAAACAGCAGTTTAGAAAAGCACTGTCATATGAGTAACAGTTCATTTGATACCTTGACCAACAGAGTCAGGGAGAGAAAAAGGAGAATAGCTCAAAGGAAAAAAGCCCAGGCCAGTTATTCAGTATTCTATATCAACTGGGCTGTGAGAAAACACCCAGTAGAACCACATTTAGAAGCATTTCTAAACAGCTCTCTTAGATATTTTGGAAAATTTTCAATAGCAGCAGGCAGAGTGGGCCCAATGCACTTGTAGAGCCAGCTCCAGGACAGAAAGGTGAGACTGAAGATTTGGGAAAAGATCTGGTGATTTCACAACCCAGGTAACTCCCTTTTTAGGACACTGCACAGCACTGTTGATACTTCATGAACTAGAGGGAGTGGAAATGAAATTTGAGATAGATCTTTATTTGAAGGTATTCAGGGGCAGTTATGGAAAGATGTAAAAAAATCATGCCAGGAAAATTAAAAAAAAAAAAAAAAAAAAGGCAGAAACCAAATGGCATCAGGAGACCAGCATGAAACGTTAGGGTATGTTGAATTCCAAGAATAGACTAAACATTGCAATGATGGCACACTCACTAGGATATTTTAAACAAACAAAACCAAGCTTAACAAAACAGGTGAATGGAGGAGGCACAAGGGAAGGAGGAGGACTGGACAGCCAGACTGAATGGGGAAGGAGGAGAAGGAGCTGAACCACAATAAAAATGGCATTAGAAGCCAGGCAAGTCGGGTATTTCCATAAAGCTGCACCAGTGCTTGTGCCAGCACAGGGAGGTGCAGAGAGAAGCGAGAGGAGTGGCACAGTGACAGCTCCTCACAGCCTCAGGGCTGCCTGGCCACTTGACAGCTCTTAAGATCATTTCAAAAAATGCAGGCAAAACCACAGCCTAAAGGCCTGGCTTTCTAACACCCCAAGCTATTATTAGAACTGCTATGCAATGTCTCTGTCATGAATCTGAAAAGATGCATTAATAATCTGTGCTTTTATTGATTTATTGTACTAAGTAAACTGTAAGGGTCCTGTCCTCCCATTGCTAAACAAGAATTGTGGTTGACTTTTTAACAGGCTGATAACAAAACTGGGAAATAATAAACCAGGATTAGTTCTGTTCTCAGGGATTTCCTTGCCTGTTTTACCACTCAAAATAATTTTTTATTCCACTGTAAACACAAAGGAAACATTCCACTTATAAGACATTTAAATATATAAATAGTTAATATTGCCTCTCCTTTAATGGACCTAGACCATCAAATCTCACCAGCAGCTGACTATTAAGATGTTACATCTATATTCTACTATAAAAAAAAAAGTTAAAATCAGAAACGGAGGTTTCCCTATAAGTACATACCTCTTCACACAGGGACTAAAATATTCACCTTCTAATTATTTCTGGTGTTTTGATCAAAACCTCTAGGAAACGGGATTACTCACCAGCAGACAGACTGTGTGCATCTAGAGAGGGAGGTGAAGCAGTGAAATAATTAAAACCAGTTGAATATCAACGAGGAGTGAAATTTTCACCTACAAGGAGGGCACACAGACCAAAACACACAAGCAGGCTGTGCTCAAGTCTCATACAGATACGCCACGGATGCTACCAAGTAGAAAGATGCCCTTTAATGGAAAAAAAATATAAATTTTACATGCTTCATCAGGCCAGGCATTCTTCCTGATGGGGTCTGTTTCTTACATAGTCTGGTCTGGATTTTTGCAGTTATTTTTCCCCCAACACCAGCTTCAATGCCCCCATCACACAGACCCAGAGGTGGCTGCTCACAGCCATTTGTTCCATGGACAGGACTGGTAAAGGACTGACCAAACACTGGCAGAAATCCAACAGCTCAACTCTAATGCAAATATTCAGATGTATTTGAAACACCTTTTTCATGAAACTTATTTACAAAGACAAGTTGAAATACAATGCTATTTGGTAGAAAAACACAATCCTAAAAAACCCTTTTGTCATGAAATTGAGGGTAATAAAGACAAAAGTAGCTCTGGGCATTCATCACAAGGACCAAAAATATATAAGATTATGTAGGAATTACAGACTATTTAGCCTGAAAGGGACCTCTGGGAGCCAGCTGGTCCCAAGCTCAGTGCCAACACTGAAGTTAAAGCAAGTTGCTTAGGAGTTTGCACACATAATTCTGTAAGTCTCCATGAATGGAGACTCCACAGTATCCCAGAAATGCAGGAACCCTTGGAGCCTTCAGCATCCCTTCAGCAGGGCCTGACTGCACCTGGGATTACTTTTCCCCAGCTGAGAGATTCAGCATCTGCTTCTAAGACTTCACAAGAACTCCACCTGGATTTTTAACCCTGAATAGAGATGCTGCTCAGAGTTTATCTTCATGCTCTTAGTACTTTAATTTAAAAATTCCAATTGCAAAATACCTTGTGATGATCCAAACACACACAAGTACACACAATTGTCCAACTAAAAACAAAGAACCAAACAAGCTGCAAAGCATTTCCCAAAAAAGGAAAAAATGGAATAAATTTTAAGTTGTTACAATGGAATTCTCTGAGTCTCTTAATAAAAAAAAGGGGGGAGGGAAGAAACACAAGTTCACTGACTATGGAACACCTGAGCAAGTTCTTTGTCTGGCATAAGCCTAAATACAATGATTTAAAATGACTAAAGCTGTCTCCAGCGGACATTCTTAATTTTGTTTGGGAAGCTCAGTTGCAACTTTATTTTTTATCTGTTTAAGAAACTTGATTACCAGAGTCAAGAATCAGCTCTTCAAACTAAGTGTGCAGGAAGCAAGTAGTTTAGTTGGTTTGTTTGTACTGGGCCACTGAGAACAGCTGCCTGTATTTCTACTGTGTAATCTAATACGGCAGTAAAAGACAAATAACTCCACGTAACGCAGCTCCTCAAAACTTCAGGGGTCAGAATTCAGAATCAGGTGCCACAAGAATGTTGCACATGAGCATTTACCAATCACTTGACATTTGGCCTAGATCAGGAAGTGATGCAAATTTAAATGTGCTGACTAAAAATTGTAGCATTTCTTTCAAGTACTTAGAGAAGGGGAACTGACGCACATTAACTTCTTTAAATCCACATTGAATTGAAAATTTTTATAGTATTTTTTTTAAGGCAGGAAATCAATCAATCCAAATGTGTTATTCTGCCAGTTAAAAACACTCTTAAAAACACCAAGTATGAAAAGCTTCTCTTGCCTGATTAGGTTCCACAGATCTTTTTCTACAGAAATCATTACACCCTCTACACATCCGTGTTTAAAGAAGAAGCTAAGAGGAGTCATTTCCTCTTGGTAATAAAGCATGTGCCAAAATATATTTCTTCTAAACTAAAATGACTTCTCACCCCTTTCAGTTCTAATGGCCAGATCTTTTTCACTCCCAACCAGGCATTCAGGAGTATTTCCAGTGACTCCTGCAGAATTACATGCACACAATCACAGAGGATGAGTAAAATGCATCAGACATAGGCAGTTTTTTTCCCAGTTTCTACGGAGAATATGTTTAAACATCTGACAATCTGATGCAAAGTGGCAGAAAAATGATTACGTTTCTCATCTCAAACACATGAAGTACACCAAAATTAAGAATTACACTATATCAGGATGTAAATGTCTATTTATCTGGTAGCAAGAAGTGCAATCCACAGTCCCTGCATTAGGTAGAGAGGCCTCTTTTATCAGAAGTGAGACACACATGTGTCAGCCCAGAATTCAAAAAGCTGGAAGTGAGCTACCAACAGTGAAACAAAGATGTATCTGACATTCATAAACTGAAAACCTAAGCAAGTTTGATGAGTGATGGAACTATAATACAGGACAAATAATAGTGACAACAAAAACATTAAAGTCACTCAGAAAAGCCATGACTGGAGAGTTACAGACAAAAACAAACAAAAAAACCAAAAACAAGCAAACAAACAAAAAACAAACAAACAAACAACAAAAAAGGCGTATTTTCAAATTCCCTGGAAAATACGAGCAGTGCTTTAACTTTTTCCAGCAGATAGGGGCTTATATGTAATCACATCTATACCAGACAATTCCCTGCTCAAAACCACAGCCAGCAGACAACAGCAGCCAAGAGGAAGACCCAAAACCCATCTCAATTTCACAAGCTACAACTTCTTCCAAGAGGGATGATGGTTCAGTGAGAATCCATGAATCCATTACCAGCTAATCAACTGAAATGAGTACAGAGTCACCCATTTATATCTTTAATATAACTATAGCAAAGTTAAATACAAAAAAATCCTAGTAACCATGCTGACTTTACAAGCAAAAGATAATAGAAAACAACCCCAAAAAACCCCAGCCCTGTGATACTTACTCCAGTGAACCTTTCCTGTTTCCGTTAAGACTGTATAGCAAAGATACTTTTATTAAACATTTTCTTCTTATCACTCTTGTTTTTTCAGAAGATTCCACGAGATGACCTCAATGTGACCTAAAAAAAGGAAAATGCAACATAATGTAATTGACCAAATGAGAATATTGGCAATTTTTACTTGGTTTAAAAGCTGCACCAACTTTCTGTGCAGAAACACCTGAATAATTACACTTTTGTTTACTGCCTTCAAATACTACAGCACCACATTCCCATTACCCAATGTGATTAATCTAACAATTAAATGAATGTCAAATCCACAAACACCCTGCTACCAGAATGGAAAAAAAAGAAGTAATAATTTGTATATGCCATTTATTCTAATAAGTCTTATGATCATTAATTACTCAAAAGCATTCTTAGCTGCTACAAATATTTTCAAGGTTTTGTACACATTTTGAATCAAACCAGCAGATGTCCATCGCAGTTAAAGCCAAAAAAAAGGGAGACAAGAGTTGCCTTCATTATCTTAAGTACATTTTCTCTTTTTCCTCTGGGCTGTAAGCCGGTTTTGGTGGAGTTTTTTTTTGCTTGTTTGGGGTGATTTTGGTGGTTTTGGGTTTTTTTTAACAGTGTAATATCATCTGTAGTTCTATGCAGAAGGTGAGTTGATGACACAAGTGATCCCATGTTCCTATTCATAGTTCAATGTGTGAAAGGTTCAGAAAGTCTGTGACCAGCAAACACCCTGCAGATGTACAGGGCAAAACATCTCCACAGAGCCAAGACACCATCCTCCTTAGCTCACCCTGCAAATCAAGCTCTCACTAAAGAGAAGTAAACCAGAACTACTTCAATCCCCCCTGAGCACAAAGCAGTACTATCAGTTTGCACTGATGTTATCTCCAGGTTTGTAGGCCAAGCCACAAAGCACAAGACTTGTAAACACACTGCACTTCCCATAAACAATTATTTTTCTAAACCACACCAGGCGGGTCCCACTGTGCTCGTGAGAACTCAACACAGTACAGTGGCCAGGAGGGAGGGAGGGAGGGCTGTCTCTGCCCTGTCCCACACAGAGCAGAATTTCTCTGGGAATTGGCATGGAAAGAGCCCTCTGAGGCAACTTTCCCTCTGAAGCCTCTTCAGTGGCTTTGAGGGATAAATACTTGCTGTCCCACGTACTTAAGCCAAAAAAAAGTTAGGTTACTGCTCCATGCACAACCTTTTGGTGCATAAAGGCGTTGTCCCAAAATGGGTTTTCACCTGGTGTGCAAGAAGCCAATCCACACACATTGAGTTATTTGATTTAGATACAGAGGCATGTGCTAGTCCTGAAACTTCTCAAAATGGATGTCTAGGAGCCTACAGCAGGGAGCACACAAAAGAAAAAAGAAACAATCTAGAGAAAAATGAAGACCGTACTATGCAATTTGGAAATTACAAGGAGAAAGCAACACTGTGAATCTCGCAGAGCCAAGGTTGACCTACCAGCCTGGAATGTCATGTCAATATTCATGCTTTCATGGAATCATAAAAATCTGAATCAAAAGCTACTGGCCAGCAGGGAGGATCTTAGGAGGGGGTGTGAAATGCATCCTACTATAGCTAACAGGCATGACAACAGAACTTCCACCCAAGGAAGAAATCCTGCATGACCTGTGGCCCCTCAGACAAGGGGCACAGTGTGTGACTGAACCGTATCCCGTGGCAGGAGCAGGATACTCTTTGACTAAAAGTTGGATATCCCAAGCTTCTAGAGGTCAATGGCTAACTAGACACATGATGACAAATCAGATGGTGGGTGCCCAGAAATTACCCAGGGTCTATAAATTGTACAGCCTAAACAAACCACTGCATTGTGAATAGCTCCTGTCACAGTTCCTGTGTTCACATCAGCTCCCTGTCCTGTTTCCCCTCTTTCCTCACTTTGCACTTTGTATCTCTGCAGCTCAGAAATCACACTGACAACAGCCTGGTCCTCTACAACCAACTGTGGGGGATCAGCCAGGCCTCGAGACCTTAAACTGAAGTACACAAACAAAGAACTCATTGCTTTGTTCAAGCATGAGAAACATCCCTCACTAGAGGATAAGGGTGTGCAGCCTTGTTTTTCTGACCAACCAACCTTTCCCGTTTTTCAAAGCAGCAGAGTAGGGGATAAGAGAGGTGGTATCGATGGGCTGCAGATGACACCACGGGCAGCCAGGACACTTTCCACCTCCACACCACAAGTGGAGAATTTTCCAAAGGCTGGTTACCCCCAGCAGGCAGGGTACAAACTCTGCTGGCCTTTTACCACCCATGAGCAGCCGCTGAGAACTCCAACTATGTAAGAAACATGCCAGCGTCATCTTAGGGAACTGCATACAGATCAGAAAGACTTGAAGGAACTGCCTCACAAACTGGACTCGCTAATGATGATTAGAGGAACCTGGGAAAAATGGAACTGGCAGCTGGATATTACAAACAGAGCCTCTCTTCTGGGTCTGTTGCATGTGAACTCAGCCAAAAACATGCCACCAAACCACCTTGGGCCCACACCCATATGAATCCTTCTGACAGTACCCACCAGGGACCCAACAGAAATCCTTTTCCATTCCAGCTTGCAACTTCTGCATGAGAAATTGCATTTGGCAAAACAATTATTTTCATGAATCCTTTAATTATACCTGCATTACATAGATACTGATTTTATGTAAATCGTAACTTTTTTCAAAAACATTAACAATCTTATGAGGCAATTCAGCAATCATAAAACTCGTGGCAATCAAAAGGCCTGTGACAACACAGTAAAACTTTTTACAGTTC
Source organism: Sinosuthora webbiana (assembly GCA_013397395.1). Lineage (NCBI taxonomy): Eukaryota > Metazoa > Chordata > Aves > Passeriformes > Sylviidae > Sinosuthora > Sinosuthora webbiana. The sequence goes on along the minus strand of VXBN01007474.1, from coordinate 57,697 downwards.
TCCACCTACACTCCCTACGTCCAAAGAAACACCTATGAAAGTATGACCAAAAAAAGTTACATCACAAGGAAAGAAAGAGGGAAGAGCCATAAAAAACTTTTGCCTAAAACTCCTGTGTAGCATAATGTTCAAGATAAACAATTCCAAGTTAAGGAAATAGGCCACTCAGAAAGAAAGAGAATAGGAAAATTAGAAAAGAAAAAAAAAAAATCATCCATAAGCAATATAAGATGCCATACAGAAATTGCTGGGCTAATTGTGGTCCTATTGTCTTCTGCTCTATGACAATTTCTAGGCCCATCAGACAGGCTGCTGCTCTGTCAATTCTTCCAGAGTACACAGAGTCTCGTCAGCAGCACAGACCAGTTCTGACCTTTTAAAGGTGGCACTTATTTCTGCAGTAACATCAAGAGACAAGATACCTTACTGACCGTGGACAGCACACTGTGACACACAGGACAGCCTTCTTTGTGTTCTACTTTCCCAGGTGTTGATGCTTGGTCAGAAACCAGTAATATCCCTTCAAAAGCCTCAGACTTCTCTGAAATATGAAACCTACCTATCTTGTACAAAATCTTTTAACCAAAACTGAACAGGCACAGAGCTGCAAGTTCCCATTGCACAAGAACAGCCACAGAAAAAGAAAAAAAAAAAAAAAAACAAAAACAAGGCAGAGACAGAAATCGCAGAACACCAAATAAATGAGTTCAAAACAGACATCTATGTCAGAACTGTAAGTCAGATTACATTCTTTCTTAGTCCTGAAGATGGGCAAAACAGAGACCACTTACCATTTTCCAGTATTATTCTTTAAGTTAAACAGATAACAGTTCAAAGCACGATTTGAAGCTAGACTCAGTTGTATCTTCACCAAGAAGAACTCAATACCATAATTATATCTACCCAGTGGGTGACTGAGGGCAGGAGCCCTGTCTCCCACCACAATGAATCACAGTGTGAGGAAGCCTTGGTCACTCTTCCCAGAGCGCTGCCTCACTGAGCCCTGGCTCACCTCTGTGAAATCCCCTGCAGTGCCCAACAGGCTTGGTTAAAACAAATTTGTACTCACACAAGCACAGACCAATATGCTTTACAATGAATCATTTCTTTACTTGGTTACACATGCTGCTGAGTTCCCTTTCAGTTTAGAACTGCCAGACAATATCAAAAAGATCTTGCAAGTCTTCACTAAGTCTTTATTTTGAATATAGTGATTCTTTAGCAGGGTGTCAGTTACTGGCATTTGAATTTATCTGTGGGGGGGAGGGTGTGTTCCTCCTTCACAGTGATGTATCCTCCCTGATGGTGCTCAAGGTTCAGTAACCCACTAACCCTCCTACTAATTGCACCTTAGAACTCAATCTGATTGGAGTTGTGAAGGAAATAAACTTTTTTCCTTACAATAAAGTCAAACTTAAGAGCAAAAGACTGTCAGCACTTGCTGGCACTGGAAAACGAAGACTTTCCATTAAAGCACCAAGGAACAGATAGTTCCAGATGGGAAGGAATCACCTGCACTATTTAGTATCAACAAACAGAAACCTAAACAAAAATAATTAATTTTTATTTCCCCAGACCGTTTCAATTGGTTTTTTCCTGCTCTGTCACCTTCAAAAGAAATGCCTGTGGGCAAAGCAGAAGGGGAACACATCACTGTTAAGGAAGCTTAACAAAAAGAGGCTGCTAGACAGCAAATTTTCCTCTCACGCTCTGCCAGACAGCCAGTCATTCCCTGACCTGAGGGCAGTGTGCTGAGATGGAGACTGGCAAAGTCTCTGCTAAGGGAGACCCTGCAATGCCCTCAGCACTCAGGGCTGGCTGCCAGTGCTGATCACTTCTAATGACAAGTGCAGAATAAGAAAACATCCTAGGAGAGGCTCTGGGCTGGAGGATGTGCTCTGTCTGGTACTCTACGGTTCAAAAAGCACAAAGTTCAAGGCTGAGTGTGAGAGTTTTATAAAAACAGCAGTGTTTTTATGATTGCAGATGACTCACAAACAAGTGCTTAGATTTGCTTTCTATTGCTCCACAAACACAGAGTCAAGCGAGCAACGCTTTCCAGCTCATTTCCAGTTCCGATCCAGCACAGGGCACAAGCAATTACCCAGCTGGCTCAGCAGCTCCAGAGCTGGGGACAAAGAACTGAATAGTTCAGACTGAACAGACTCATCCATACGAAGATGTAACTCCTCCCAGGGCCCACAGGTCACTTTCATCTCCATGCCAGCGTTGCAGCTTCCCTAACTCTGGTTCACTCCCTGTGACTGACTGTGAAGTGAAGAACTGGAAGCCGTGGTCACAGACCAGTGCTCCTCTTCCCAGAAACCCTCACCTACGTGTGCATGTGCAAGAAATCCTCACCTACACGTGAAGTGTGAGGCCCAAAGGCTTGAGCTGGGCCCGCCTAACCACTGAGCAGTTTAGGCAGGTGCAAACAAACCCAACACAAGCCCTTATGACACCTACAGAAATGTCTGCAGGAGACAATGAACTCCCAACCAGCCTGTCTGCCATCCCTGCACACCCAAATTCAGTTTTCCACATCCTAAAACAGGCTGCAAGCAATAATAAAATATTTGATTCTGCATGGATTTTCATTACATCTAAAGCAGTATTTGAGGACAGAAGAAGGGCAGGGGCATTAATTGCCAGCAGCACAGCAATCCCTGTACCTGTTTCTTTGGTCTTCTATCACAACACAATTACATCCCAAGCTTTTGTCTTTTGAGCGGGTCCTGAATCTAGAGTTAAATACTGGGCAGAACATAAGGTCTTGCTCTCAAACAAAATTACCCCCACACCATCACTTTTAATAAAGAAATCTTATATTTATTTAATGAGACATTTTTCAGCCATTCTAAAGTTTATGATGTCCTTTTTTCATGATTTCTCTCTGATTGCCTTAAACTCTGAAAGGCCCAAGGTGCATAAGGCCTGACGAAGCATTTCCTCCAAATTCAGGAACACCTGAACGTGGCCCTTACTGCTGATGCATTTTCTACTCACTAGTGTGTCATAGATATAAAAACACTGAAAAACCCCACCTGGTTCCACCCAAAATAATAAATATTTACCTGCACTTTAAACAGAGAAATTGAGTCTTCATCCTGTTTCTGTGAAGATCCCATCATGATTACTGAGTGACCTGAAATGTTACTAGTGGCACTACTTGTGATTTCTGTTTGTGATCTGCACAGTCTATTTTCTTCACTGCTTTTCATGTCTCCATGTTTCACTTCCCAGTTATGTTCTGTGAAATGCCTAATATGGTGAAACTATGCAAATTTACTTCTACTTAGTTCTCAAATTCTACTTTTCGTTGTGCTCATATTTGAATTTACACAAATGAGAACACAGAGTTAAAAAGCAAGACTGAGCAATTTTTCAGTAATTAATTATTATGAGCCATTTTGTGAAGTACTGCCCACCCTGCTCCAGGTATCACTTGAGAGGCTTTGTTCTTTATGATTAAAATAAACTGCCAAGTGTGGATTGCAAGACACTGAACCAACACAGAAATACCTAAGTGTATTTTACAGATATGCTTCTGCAGTCCAACTTGCTGTTTGATTCCAAATATTGCCACATAACACATAAAAACAGCATTCCATCACTAACATGTATACAGTAAATACTATCTGAAACTAGAAGTAATCACTAAGAATAGTTCCTGTGCTGAAAAAGGAAAAATACAAGCATCTAATAAATGCAGTTTATCTCCAGCTATATCCAACACTCAAAAGCAAATCTATTAAGCTTTTTTAGATAATAAAAGTGTGCATTTTAATTTGCTCTTGCTCCCCACTCCCTCCTCTTTCAGGTAGTGAGGCCTCATAGAAAAAAATATTTAAAACATGAAGCATAATTTCTGCATTACAATTTATAATACTACATAATTTAAGAACTCCAAATCTGGATTAATCCCAGGCTAGAAGCAAGGGAGTGCTTGGTTTCAAAAACAAACAAACAAAACCCTAAACCCACCAAAACCAAAAACACCCCATAAAAAAACAAACACAAAAGACAATCCTGCTGTTGTCAAACCAACAGTTTAAATCTGAATTTGAATCCAAAAGTCAGATTTGAATAGTATTCACATATTTTACACTGCCTTTGGACGTAGGACCTAAAATTACAGAATACTTGCTGTAAGAACAAACTGACCAGCCCAAACTCTTCTATGTTCCTCAGCTCAGTAATTTAGACTACACAGCGTTTTCTGGCTTCCTTTGTTAACGGAAGGTTTCAGTCCATTCCCCAGCTACCTGTTCCACAGGCTTATTCCTGAGAAAAGCAGAAGTGTTTTATGGTGTCAGGAGCCCTTCAGAGAGAAATTTCCTTCCACGTTCTGAGAAGGAACAGAGCCTGAGCAGTGCTGGAGCCCCAGGAAATGACACAACCTCTGACATTTCCAGATGCAAGGTGTGCAAGGATGGAGGAGAGGCACCAGATACATTACAGTCTTTGCATTTATCCTCCTGCTGTCACTCAGTTATGACACCAGTACTTACACCACTTTCTGGCAACAGGCATCCAAAACCCACCCTCCCCCTGACAAATGAACATGAGCTCCTTCTTTTCCCAGGGCTTTTGACAACTTCACTGCATTCTGCACCCCAGCCTGTTGCCAACTCCAAACTGCAGGAGCAGTAGGACACAAGGGATGTAAACCTGGGCACACAGAAGAGCTGCTGCTGCTGCAGCAGTATCTGTATTTAAGAAAGCAATTATTAAAATACGACAAAATCAGACACCAAAAAAGTGACCCTTGCAACTGAAAGCAAAGGTTTTTCAGTTTTCACACAAACAATGATGGCTTGACCAAGACAGAAGTTTCTCAACACCATACTTGACAGCAGAAGAGTGACTTTCCAAGAAAAAGCTCAAAAAATATTTCCCTAAACTCCTTTCAAATTTTCTCCCAAGATAAGTGACAAAGAAATCAAAGCCCCTCTAAAATCCTATTTTGCTTCTCACCAGTACTTTGCAAGAAAAAAGTACATCACAGAACCACAGAAAGTTTAACAACAAACCATTTCATTTCCCACCACACCCCAATAAATCTTTTTTGAGCTTAACTGGTCTGTTAATCACTAAAATGTAGATGCCTGAGCCAAAGGTTTCAGGAACGCTGCCATTTCTGAAGAACCCTTCTTGTATAAGGGGTCTAACCACTACCTCTTTTTCAAGAAAATTTTCATTACATGGTAGAAACCCTTTATTACTGAACAAATAGAGCTAAAAACCACCCAAAGGGTAGCGTGCTACTTTCCTGGCCAACAACTCCCAGTTAAATCAACCACGAAGAAGCAACTTAGGGCATCAAGAGAGTGGAAAGCTTTCACAGAAATTGGTAAATGTTGGTCTGGTTCTTTTGAGTTTTATCACACAGCACAGAGCCTGCATCCCCCACTCTCCTGATGCAATAACCCCAGGAATTCACCTCTACACAGTGGTATACCAGGATTTTAAACACTGGCAAGTAGTGATGGGGAGACAAAAGGAGCCACCAAATGTTGAAGGCCTCTATAAATCCTGTAGTTGCACACGATGAAAGTTGCAAGTTATCAAATTACAAATAAATCTGAAAATTCAGCCATGGTTTGTGAAATTCACAAAGAGAATTGGTTAAAGAGAAAGTAACTTGAGGATACTAAAATGATGAGCTGCAGAGATAGACTAAGGCAAGAATTGCTCTGCCCTCCCATAAAATTTACCTAGAAGTTAACTGGAACAGAAATAACTCAGAAAACAGCCATAAATAGAAAGGGGTTAATCATTCAAATTTCTATTCCCATGACAAGAATACACTAAAGACTAACTTTTTAATCTTATGATATGATGCTTTAAAAATACTTTAGCTGCTGCACTACCATCTGTCTCTACCTACTTTTTAAGAATAATTTCTCCTTTATTTTTTTAAATGCAATAAAGGAGATTTTCTTTTGACAAAAACATTTCCACCAACAGTCATCAAAGTGAGCCTGTGCATCAGGTGGAACAATTATATGTGGTCACTTAAATGGACCTTTTTTTAATGGAGCCACTTAAAAATACACTTACCTTTTCTCCAAGCTAATATCAAGCACATAAAACTTATTCGTCATCGATTTCAACTACCAGAGCTGCTACAAAGTATTTTTTCAATTAAGTGTTTGCATTTGTCCTAAAGCAGCAGAGAAACTTACAATCATTAAGGTTGGAAAGGGCCTCTAAGATGATCGAGTCCAACTGTTCTCTCAGCACTGACAAGCCCATCGCTAGGCCCTGCCCCGAGCATCACATCCCCTATGTTTGTTCAAGGACATTAACTCAAGTTTACCATGCAAAGACACCAAAGGAAGAAAACTGCCTCACTCTCGATGCACAGATAAAAACACACCAGGATAACCCAACGTCTCTGAACTCACACTTGGAAATAGAATCTAATTATTACAAATCCCCAGCCAGTGCTTTACACACAGTATTTCTCACCCAAGGAAATTAACGATGAAGCCTTTTAAGTTAAACCAAATGGAGTACAGGAAATACACAGAGAGAAGTTCTTTATTTTCAAAACGTAGAAATAGAGAAGGACTTCTGTCATTTTATGGTGCCCAGCAAGTTGACTTGAGGTGTAATAGAGCATATTTGCGTGACAGAAATTAGGACAGCACCCAATATATGCATTCAGCTTTGAAAGATACAGAGCTGCTGCAGACCTCCATTGACTACTCATTACAAGAAACTGTGAGCAAAAGACTTGATCATGGTCTTAACATTCTTCCAACTTTTTAGGTTACATCCTCACATTCTTGCCAAACTTGCTTTTATGGAAGAACTCTACTAAACAGCCTTCCTTTTTATGCAGAACTTTTCTGCTCTTCCCTCTCACTGCAAGTCTTCATGCACCAGATTTATTTACAGCACGCAGAGGAAACAGAAACTCCCAGTTATCAAAACAGACTGCAGAATGCAAATAAACAGTTGTTATGTATTTATGTTAACTGGACTCTAATTTGTGCAGAATGACACTGAGTATAGAAAAAATGGTATCCTAACAGTTAAAGCAACAATTCAGTAAACAAAATGTTGCTGTTGTTATTATTATTCAGATAAAAATAGTTAGGTCGTTATTCTGAGCTTACCAAAATTTTCAACATAGCTAGTGGTCACCTAATTCAAGTGTAAATAAAGATTTTTATTAAAAAATATTATCTCCCTACATTAGTACCACTAGTAGCAGATGTAAAAAAGATCCTCTGAAGTGCTGGGGAAGTAAAACTGTCCTAGCATGGAGACTCTCAGTATCCTACACATCTGAGGAGCAATATCTCTATCTTTAAACGCATGTGGAATCTTGCAATTGTTTGCACACAGCTTGTAGAAGTTTATAAACATAATAAAAATGTTTAAAGTTAGATATGTAATCAGATGCAGATTATTAGTGTATTATAAAGTGGTTTTTTTATTTTCAATAAAATATAAAAGGATTTTGGTCAAAAGCATTGTATGTGTCTTACATGGATACTAAAAAGAAGCAGAACAATACTAGCCAGTGAGGACAGATAACCAGCCCCTCCCCATTTTTATTATTAACAACAGAAAGGAAAGTGTCTGTTCTTGCTAGCAAGTTTTGTGCCAAAAATTAATGTACCATTTGCTGCTGACAATCTGCCAGACTAATGTTTTCCTTCACTCCAGAGGGTTCAGAAACTACTACTCACTTTCCAGTCAGCATTCATCACAGATTCCTCCCATGAAAAGAAAAACAAGACAGCCCTTCTACAGACACACACACCTCAGTCATTACTACACATAAATAATTTAAAACACTCCAGCAGAAGAACACAGGCGTTCTTCACCTCCTGCTATTGTGGGTCAATCCACAATTCCTCAATTTCACTTAAACCTGGCATAAAAGAGAATAAATTCATAGAATCATTTAGGTTGGAAAACACCCTTAACAGTAAGCTTAAGCTTTAGTCCCCTGCTGCCAAGCCCAGCACTAAACCCTGCCCTGAGTGCCACATCTGCACATCTTTTAAATACATCCAGGTGACAGATGGTGAGTGCACCACTTCCCTGGGCAGCCCATTTCAATGCTAGATAATGCTTTTGGTGAAGAAACTTTTCCTAATGTCCAACCCAAACTTCCCCTGGTGCAGTTGAGGCAGTTTCCTCTCATCCTATTACTTGGTGCAGGGGAAAAGGCTGAGCTTCACCTGGCTGTGACCTCCTTTCAGGCTGTTATAAAGCTACACTATTGTAAAATTGTAAAGCAAGCTGCGGCTGTCCCGTTCCTGGCAGTGTCCAAGGCCAGGCTGGATGAGGTTTGGAGCAACCTGGGAGAGGGGAAGGTGTCCCTGCCCATGTCAGGGGGGTGCAACTGGGTGATCTTTAACTTTCCCACCCAAATCATTTTAGTATTCCACATTTCAAATTTTACTTCCTACTAGGTTTGGACTTGCTTGGGGGGATTCAGTCTTGTCCATCACCATTAATTAGTAACAGGACTAACATTCTACTGTGTCTGCTGACGTTCTGATGCTGCCATTGCCCGTGCCCATAAGGACAGCACACACACAGGGACGGCCTCTCTTTCACCGCTATCTTTACACCAAGCACTAACTTTTCTTTTAGAGGATCCCTGGTTACGACTTAGACAATCCTCCTTAAATATCTTATGTCTTGAACTGCATCCTTAGCAGGGCATACAGACAGCCAAACAGTAAATTCAGAAATTCTTTCCCTGTATCAGAAACAAAGTAAGATGGTCAGCACTAAAGTCAGAAATACAAATACAAATCCCAAAGGCTTCATCTTACTCAGCAACACCTATTTAAGTCAAAAACAGAACTGGGGGAAAAAAAATGAAAAAACAAAAACAAAACAAAACCAAAAACAAAAAAAAACAAACAAACAAAAACAAAACAAAAAAAAAAGGAAAAAAACCCAAAAAACACAAACCACAAAAAAGCCCAAATGCAAAAAACTTCCCAACACCAGCAAAAAGTAAATAACATTGTCACGTATGGTTAACACACCTCAATTCTTTGGGGGTTGGGAGGCAAGTAATGGGAGATCTGGGGAGAAGGTCTAACTCAAGAGTAGTAAACTTAGGGCCACACGGTAAAAAGAAAAAAAAGTAAAAGAACTGGGAATACTGAAAGGTAAATGAAGTGGAAAAAAGTACAGGCAAAAGGACCAAAGTACTCTTCAAAACCAGAAAAGGAATCTGAGACATAAAGCTAAGCAGGAAGGGGATTCAGTGCCCAGTGCAATTTTCAAATAACATTTTATTTCTTTCTACCAGGCCAACTCTGTACTCAGCTTTTTGAGTTTTTGCTGGCAGCACTGGCCTTTGTTTACCTGGTTGTCCCCTGTAGCTGTGTCTGTATTAATGGTTTGTACACACAAACTACAGACCAACCTACAGTCTTCTGAAGGACTAAATAGCATTGGTCACACCACTGACTGAAAACTATCCTTCTGCTGGACTCAAAAGAAGGTTTTTTGGCTGTTATTTGTAGTGACACGAATTTAATCAGTTTTTAAAAAAAAAAAATCACAGAGGCTTCATATTCTTCAGTTGTGAACATTCTATACTCATAAATATCAAATTGTTAACTGAAAATAACAGCACATTTCAAAATCAATTATCTTTGATCTTCGATTATCTTCAAAATCAAGTTATCTTTGCTTATTAAAAAATAAAATGATGCAACAATATCAAAATGTGTCTCTCAAGCACAATATTTACCAAAGATAAAAAAGTTATTGCTCAATAGTTAGCTCCCGTAAGAACCTCAAGCAGTAAAAAAACATTACCAGTTACTCTGTTTTCTAGAGATTTTGTACAATGTTCTCCAAACCTACCTACCCTGATTTTTAAACTGCTTCTGGTACTCGGTGGCTGCACACAAGCACACTTCCACATTAAATCTGTCACAAAACCACTTGCCAGCAGGACTCTGAGCCTCTTACAGTGTCAGGTTAATGGTACAGACCACCAGCTATTGCACAATCCACATAACAGCTTCCAGAAACAACTGGCTGCTCTTACGCTTATTTTTAAATTATTTAATTGCCCTGACACCTTCTGTGCACAAAAAGGACTTTCAGAAACACCAAGAATTAACAAACACTTCGTAGCAATGCTGTACCATAAAACTAAAAGCACAGCAATATTTTTACAGATTCTTATTAACAGACAACTTCCACCACAGAGCCTCACATGACTTCCACAAAACTTTTATCTACCTCTGCCAGCCACACAAGCTCGTGCCCACATTCTGCCAGCTGATGCCAACTCCAAACTTACATCCTCCAATTCATCTCTGAATTCTCTCACAGAGTTTTTGTTTTAAGTCCAGTGGATATATGGTGCCTGGGGGCGAGGAGAGGACAGGAATGATCTCAAGTGAGAGCAAGCAGTGTAAGCCTCTAATGGACTACACATCACTTAAAACTGTCCATTAGTTCCAAATTCATACCTCTGCTTTCTGCTTTGCATACAATATGGGGGGGAAAGCCCCAGAAGAGCACTGTGAAAAGAAATTTAAAATCAACCTACACCTTTAGTAGCCCCTAAAAGTGAACCCAAAAAGACAGCAATGAGAACACACTGATTACTTGTGTCTTACAAAAAGAAATTAGAAATAACAGTGCTGCCACTGTTCCTCCCCTTACAAGTAAATTCATGCAAAGACAAAACATAATATCATATACCAGCACAAAAATTAAACTCCCAACACAGACTTTACTCCCAATCATCAGAGTTTCTGGAACAAAACTTGTATTTATATAGCCGGTAATGAAGTGAAGTATTGAAAGATTCTTTATCAACCTAACATGGGAAGTACAACTGTTCAGCTTTACACCAGCATATAAAGCTGAGCTACACAAGCATAAAACTAGACATCAATACCTCTGATGTAGTTCCTTTAAGATATTTTGATGCTGCTATTACGATGAATTCACAAAGCTATTCTAAAAAAGCAGAGTAACTGCTTTTGCAAACAAAAGCAAGATATTGTAGAAACAGAAAAGCACTCTTTACAACTCAATTTCATAGCAAAAATTTAATGCAACACTACCTATGAAAAATGCATATGTTTATTTAACAAGCTTGAAAAAAACAAAAATAAGCTGTGAGTAGCAAATTTACATATTTTGTGTCAGGAGGAAGTTATACTACTCCTAATTCTTATGCTCCTTTAAAAGTAAATACCAAAGGTACTTCTATATACGTAGATGTAGCTCCAAAGGCAGAAAATTACTCCCGAGTTCAACTAATTCACAATTTTAAGTCAAGAGCACCTAAGGCAAGAAACTGATACAACTGCCCTTCTCCCTTTGTAATGAATTGAAAAAGGTTTGGCTAAAAGCCAAAGCAGGGAAGTAGCAAAGGTAGGTGAGGACAGCCTGGATCCTCTGCTTGTGTACAACCAGCTTCTGAAAGACTGTGCCCTGTGGCAGGCTAAAATTAAACTTTGGCTGCCTAAAAGATGCCAAAATCAAACCAAGTAACAATGCACACCCACAAGTTATCAGTGGGGAAGTAGAACTGCCCCAATCCCACTTCTCAAAGGAAGCTGGTTTTAACACCTCGGTGCTACTCTTTGTTTCTTTAATCTTCTGAAACCAGTATGTAAATTCAATTATGTTGGTACCTACATATCCACAAGCAGCTCCTAATGGATGCAAATGAAACTGCATTCCTGAATTTCTTTCCACCAAAAGCTGAGATAAAAAGATTTACCCGTGTAAATTTGATAGACTAACACAGATTGGTCGATGTTGCTTACAAAGTCCCTGATACTTCAGGCATCAGGATTCCAGATCCATGTAACCTCCACCTTGAAGGTTCCTCAAATTGTGATTATTACAAAAGGTTACCTGTTGTTAATTAGGGAGTGCAAGTACAGACCTTACCAACCGAAAGCAAAGCTTTGCTTACTAGTTACTACTAAAATAAATTACAAAACCAAAAAAAAAGTTAAATTTCTAACATGAGATGATCTTTGCCCCTAGATCTGATTTAATTATCGAAACAAAACTTTCACATTGAAACTTTCACATGTGAGTGGCTGGAAAGACAGGCAGCACTGCCACAAAACAAATGTTCCATGCACTGAGGCATTAGTACTGAATTTCTGGCCTCCATGACTCAAAGTCCTCATGAGATACAGTGTGTAAACACTGCGTGTGTTAGCCCAAGAGTACTGTCTGAGGAAAACACACATTCACTAAAAAACAAAACAAAAAAATCCCCACCAAAACAAACAAGCAAGCCTTTCTATGCAACTGTGTGAATGATGCTTATTTCAGATTTTTCTGTCCTGGACTAGTTCCACAGAAACTGCCAGTTGGGAAAAGGAGCAAACTTTCTATCTTAGAGGTCTGCTGCTCCCAAGAGCGGCAAGTCAGAAAGTCCAGCTAAACCAAAGCAGCCCCGTGGCCTGTGGATAAACACAGCATCACATTCTACAGCCCATCAGGGCCCGCATTTCTTTTCAGGTAACTTAACTGATGGCAACCTTCAAAGAACCAAGGGCAACACTTCCATGTGTATCTTTAGATCTGTGAAAAAGCACTTAAACTGCTTGACCTGTGTGCCCTGGTCACCTAATCACAACGGCAGCTTTCTAGCTAAACAGCCAAAACACCAGCCTGCATTTGCATACAACTTCTTAATAACAACATTCCTTCCTCTGTTCCCTCCTCGAGCACAGCCTTCTAACAGCTTGCATTTTTACTGGATTTTGGGTTTAAATAGAAGACATAACAGACATATGCAAACTTTAAAAGGAAAGGAGCAGTGGAACAGGATATGTTATCTCTTCACTACATCACAAAAGTCAAAGAAAGATTTTTTTTTTTTTTAAGAAGGCTTTCCTATACTAGAATTTGGAGTTCTGCCAAAAGTCCACAGACAATTGGAGAACCAGTGAATTCATGACATCAGATATTCCAAGGAAGTGAAACCTGGTTGAACAGAAGTGATTTTTACTCAAGAAAAATAGCTACTTAAATAGACAAACAACAAAAATATTTTAAGACCACATGTGGAGGAGGTCTCTTTTGTTTAAACAAACAAACAAACAAAAAACCACACAAAAAACCAAACTCCCCCAAACATTCAATCAATGTTAAAAATCCCACTCAAGCATGTTTCCAAGGCAATACACATCAAAACATTCTTGACACTACCAATAGCCCTGATATTCTTTTCAAAAAGGTCAGTAAACCAGTTACCAAAGAATTTTCGTTCCGTAATCCTTTCCTGAATCCCCACTCTGCTGAAAAGCATCGCTCACTGGCATGACACTCCCAAAGCCTGGAAACCACCATCAGTTCTGAACTGAAGCTTCCAGGTCCAGGTTTCCAGGTGACCTGGTCATTGATTCCCCAGCCAACTTAATGCATTCCACTAAACTCTACAACCCTTTGCCAAGCATATGGAAGTTCAATATTCCTTTAGATGCAATTTTCCTAAAAGCAAGCATGCTGTAAGGTTTTATTCCACCTTTTAATTATTCTTTGAAGGCATACAGCTGTGGGAGTCTCTAGCTAATACTACAAAACACAGGCCAGTCAAATTTCTCCGACATCCTTCATGCATTCATCTCACTTCAAACCCTGAACTACGGCCCTGAAAACATAAATTATATGTTGCTGGGGTTTACAGCTTCAGGAACTTCCTAAGCCTGAAAGAAGTTCAATAGCAACAGAATAATGGCATTAGGGACTTAGTACCTAATATTTACAGTTTCGGCTACACTTGTCAATTCCAAATGAACAAAACCTGTCAGAATATCTAGTGACAAGAAAAGACTGTAAGTGCATAAAGTTCGGGGAAAAAAACATCAAAACAAACAAACAAAAAACTCCCTAAACCCCAATAAAACCTCAGCTTTCTGGATTTTGGAAAGTGTCCAGCACGAGTCTAAGCACACATGTGTTGGAGCTAGACAAACCAGCGAGTCTGGCATGAAAGGTTTCCGTTTCTCTTTCAGGAACTCTTTGGGAGTAATGAAGATTTATTTCCTCCTTACACAGAAGCAGCTCCTCGTCTGTGGAAGTCTGGTTGTGTGTCAGGAGAGCACACGATGACAGCAGTGCCAAAGCCATCGCTCTGTGCGCCGCCCTGCACAGCGCGCGAGCAGCTGACTGCGAACACATTTCCCAAATACTGCTTTGCCATACAAATTCCTGCGGTTCCGAAGGAAAACAACGCTCAGAAACCCAGCTGAAAACAACCGGGAGTATCGAGTAATAGAAACGCCACTTAAAATTCACAGAGCAATCACCGGCAGTTCTCAGCTGAGGAAAAAAAAAAAAAAAAAAAAAAAAAAAAAAAAACACAAACCACCAGGCAGAGCGCAAAGCTTGTCCGGAGAACGCTCGGGGGGGAGCAGGCGCCGCGCCCCCCGAGACCGTCCAGCCTCTCCCGAGCGCCGCCGAGCCCCGAGCAGCGGCAGGGCCCGTGGCTGT
>VXBN01007474.1:5109-42911 GCA_013397395.1 Sinosuthora webbiana | reverse complement strand
GGCCGCCGCCGTGTCCGCGCCGCCCCAGCCAGCGCGGCGGCGCTGGCGCCAGCGGGGAGCGCTCCCTCGGCCGGCACCGGCGCTGCGCTCCGCCGGGGTTACCAAGACGATGGCTTCGCCCTCGGGCCGCCGCCGCCAACCCGGGCCGGGCTTTCGCTATCAAACCGCGGATGGCGGCCAATGGCGCGGCGCGGCCCGCCCCTGCGGGCGCTCCCCTTCCCCGGGAGAGCCGGAGCTGGCCGCGCCTCCGGCCGGCGCTGCGGGCTGGCGGCGAGGAGGGTGGGGGTCGCCTTTCCCCGGCCCCGTGGCGAGACCCCTCCCCTGGCGCTTTGGGAGCGCGGACAGACGCGAGTTCCACTTTACAGAACTGCGGACGGACGAGCAGTTCCACTTTCCCCCCGCTCGGGCGCTCCCCGGGCGCGGCTCGCACTGGCAGCGCCCCGCAGCCCCGCTACCGCAGCCCCAGGCAGCCTCGGACTGCGGGGCAGGGGCAGCCGCCCGTGGGCATGCTGGAAAAGCTCAGCCTAGAGCACCTTTCCCGAAGCGCCCTTTGGAAAACAGCAGGGAAGAGCTCCTTATAGCGGCTTATTGCCTTGCCAAGGAATTCCCTGATACATCCTCATTTCAAGAGTCTTGGAGCTGAGTTGTCAGAAACAGTTACGTGGAAACTAGCACCTATAAAAGGGGCTTTCTAAAGCTTGAGAGAAGCAATCAAAGGCAGGCAAGGTAGAATGTAACCGGTAATGAAACAACTTTTGCACGCTGCGGGCCCGTCCCCACCCACTGAAATCAGCAGCAACATTCCTGCCGCCTTTAATGAACACAGGGCGAGGCGTAGCACATCCTTGTCCACAAAGAGTATGATCATATTATGCATATTTTAACATCCCTATGCTAATAATCATGTTGTATCGTTAAGCTTGTCTATTTTAGTCTGTTCATTTTTCCAGTTATTCCAGTTTTGAAAATGGATGGATGGATTTACTTCCTCAACTTCCCTTGCCCATTCTCAAGGCACTAAAACTCCATTAAATGTGGATTAGAAAATACCTAGGAAATGCTTTGTTGCTTTTTCCAAACCACTTAACCAACCACAACATGGATTAACTGGAAATCTCTGGGAAGGAGAATGATCTCCCCTATTACTTCAGCAAATGGTATTTTTGCATGAATGGTGATCATGCAATACTACCTCTAGGCGAATCTCAGTGGAAGGGCAGAAGTTAATGAGAAATCTTGCCTACCGTGTGTCAGTTGCCTTCACAGCCTGTCTGTCGTGTATCAATTAACAGCTCCCCTTCCTGCTTTTAACCAGTTCCTTACGTCTGCTCAGTACCACAGGCATTTGCTCCTGTACATCATGCTGCTACTTCCCACCACAGAGTGTAGTAACCACACTTCTTCCTGGGGAAAAAAAAAAAAGCCGGTAGAGTTCAAATGAAACTGGTTTATCAGGCAAATGTGCAGCTCATACAAATGGATCGTGTTCTACATAGTAAAGTTTAGCTCAGCATCTTGAGTCACTTGTTTCTTCTGTTTAAAGTTTACATTGCAATTGAAATGTATTTCTGAAGAAATAAGGTATTAATGAAATAAAGTACTGTAAAAAGTCCCAGACACACTGTTTTTCAAGTCATTCTGATACTTGTGGTTTTGACATTAAATATTCCAGATAGTCTTGGCTTAGATACTGAAACCTTGGCTCAGTAGTTGGCCTCACTGATGACAAATGGGTTTGTGACTGGAAAGGCTCGATAACGTTTTTTTAAAGAGAGCTATTTACTCTGGATCTTGCGACATTAGGTGGTTGTTCTACAGGATCCCGTGCAGTCTTTGCAAAGCATAAGCCAAGTATGATGTGAGAGACTTACTGGACTGAGCAGAGGGCAACAATCCAGAGGCTTGTCACCCTGTTTACTATACTGCCATCTTTTCAATTGAATAATGATGCCTTGAAGTGTCTATCATATATAAAGCCCCAGGCACTTTAAAACTGTCTTGTATAGACAATTTCTGTGAATAGACTTCAACGAAACCTGACCACACCGAGTTTTTCTCCAGGGCTGTAATCCCTGATTTCAAATTTCCTATCCATTTTCTGGTTTATGCCTCCAAATACAATTGCAGTATTTAGCAGGGGGAATAAAGAGATCTCAATCAGTAGTTATTAACATATTTCAGGTTATAGTTGATCAGCTTAAATGATATTCATGTTCTTGTCACAAGAATTGTTACAGACAGTATATGCAATATCGATAAGCAACTTGCCTTGAAACATCTTAAAGAAACATTTTTATATCCTATGTGGCATGCAAAAAGAAAAAAAAAAAAACAGACTTCAAATATCATTTTAATTTTCAATTTCCTTATCTTTAGATTCCCTTCCCACCCCCTTCACAGAACAACAAATGTTCTATTATTCTGCCCCCCAGGCTATTGTTACATGTGTTCTCAGTATAAGGAAAGGGTTTTATCTAAAATGGCTTGATCTGAGTCATGTCTTTGCACGTGAAACAGCTGAACACCTAGGGCACATTCTTGGTTGCTTGAAAATGTGTCATTTTCAGGTTTTTGGGTTTACACTCTTTGAATCCTGTGTCACTGCAGTGATCAGAAGAAAGGAACTAAGTTGTCTCTGTGTTTGCAAACTTCACAAAACTGTGGCAGCAGACCCAGACATTAAAAGAAGGCAAGTGGAAATGCCATGTTAAGGATGTTTGGCCTGAAGCAGAAAAAGCCATTTTGAAAAAAACTGAAGTTATTAAATGAAAAGGACAAGGATCCAGAACACAGCGAAATACCAGGCGGGAGATGCTTAGAAAGAATTGATTAGAAAATTTAAACACTCATAGCAGCTTGCTACTGTCCGATACTGTGATACAAAGGCAAAATCTACAAACCAAATGAGCTTTGGGCAGTTAATGCACAGGAATGTTTTCTGGTGAATACAGAATGACAGGAGAATCTCTCATCAGTAATTCTTTTCCTAAAAAAAAAAAAAAAAAGTTATATTCAAAACTGTGTGCGCAATAGTAGAGAGAATAATGGTCACTTTACACTGCATGGTCACCCCTTTGTCAGCTTGCTGCCTACTGCTGTCCAAATAAAAGGCTTTAGAACATCTTGTGTATGACAAGTAACATGTCACTCTCCTCAGCAGTCACTAGAGGAAAGCCAGTTTGCTTTATAGCATTCAAAAAATATCTTATCTGTTAACAAAACTTTCATCTCCCCTTTGAAGGCCCTCCTTCATGTAGACTAAAAAAATATGTCCCCTGTTGCCTAAAGCAGCAGGTTGTTTGGAAGATGAAATCATTAGTCACTGAAATTTAAGAAGTGTTAATAAACAAGTGAATAATACTGGTTGTGACTATTTCAAACCACATGTTTGGTACAATAAATCCCAAGAATTAGGTTTAACTGTCAAAGTCTATATTTAATCTCCTGTAGAGAAAACACTAAGGGATTCTCAATTCACAATTTCATGCTCTAGGTTAAAGTACTGCAGCACATATAAATGATATGACAAAGAGGATAAGGTATGTGGGTAGCATGGTCCTGTCCCAGCCTCAGCTGATAAATACAAGTTGGCCTCCTGGACCTCCCCGTCTCTGCAGTTGTTAGACAGCCCAGCCTGTGAAATCCAAGCTGGCCACTGCCACCAGGGCCTCTCAGGGTGCATCGAGAAGCGCTCATGGCGCAGAGAAGGGCGCGGTGTGATGCCACCACAACACCCCAGTGCTGTGAGCAGGACACTCCCCAGAGGTGCTCTGGGCAGTGCTTTGGTCCCCATCCCTGTGCTCTAGCCTGGGTGTCTGTAAAAGCCTCCCTCTGTGTCTCACGCTGACTGTGGTGCAGGGGAGGCAGCAGCAGCAGACAGCCCGCGTGATGTTCAGTACCAATGTCAGACAGAACAGGTGATGGCTTTGGCTAATGAAGCAAAGCCTGCAGCAAGAACAAGCAGCTTTTAACAGTGCTTTGCTAAACCAAGTTATTTATCATGAGTAAAATTCAGTAGAAAAGTTCTCTGAGAACCTAGAGTGTATGTCTAGGAATGAGAGAGGCAAACCCCTCTGCCAGCTGCAGCAACGCCTCAAATCCAGCTGCAGCAGCCCAGGCACCATCCTGGCACTTCACTGTTCTGTTCCCCCCACTGAATTCTGTGTCTGAGGCTTCTCATTTTAAAATTTTAAGCCTAACTTAAATGACACAGAGCCACTTGAAATACAGGGCCTCTTCCTCAACCTCCCTGACCTCCCAGGCTGCTGTGCCACACTAGAATCACCAGGACGCCAGCTGATGCACCCACCAGGGCAGACACAGCCCTGCTGTGAATTGGTGGGCTCAGCTCTTTCTGCTTTTCCCCGCTCAGACAAGCTGTGTGAGCTGGTGAGCAGCAGCAGGTCTGAGCTGGAGGGAGGCCTGACCCCACCAAGGCTCTCCTTCTGGAGCACTGCCTGTGCTGGTGATCCCACAGAGCACAACTGCTTCCCTGGGGCTCTCCAGAGCTGGCTCCTGGCTGGGGAACCGCAGAGTTCCTCTGCACTGAGGCAGCAGCTGTGCCAGGAAGGGTTGGGAGCAGAACCTCCCACCCCACCACAGAAATCCACAGCCAGAAAGCACATGGTCCTACGATACTGTTGTACACCACGACGACACAAGACTCTGACTTCAGAAGGCTGAAAAGGACTCCTTTATTTTGGGATGTGTCTCCCTTATATACTATTTTACACAGACCAATTTGATTGGTGAAACAAAAACAAACCTCTTCAATCACATTGGTCAGAGCAGAGGGACATCAAGAAGAAGTCCCTCCTAGGGAAAGAATGTAAACATAGTACAGTTACAAAAATACTTCTCTTGTTCACAGAAAATTCCCTGGGAAAAGAATTTCAGAAAACAAAAAACATCTCAGGCACGAGCCAGGGCTACAGTCCTATTACCTCCAAAGCACAGAAACCCCATGGGCAGGAGCTCCTAAGCAGGCACTTTTAAATGGTGGCAGTTTGATCAGTTTATGCAAATTCTACTGTAATAATGCAGCAAATTTTTAATAGCACTAATCTGTAGACAAACTGACTGAAAATACTTACTGTCACTAATTCCATACCATAGCCAATGTATCTTTTTCTGCATCTGTTTTGGTTTCTGGGTATGGTCTCACTTTACAAGACAGTTTTTTCATGAGGTATGTGGAGTTCCATTTGTATCAGCAAGTGAAGATTAAAAAAAACCTACTCAGAATTAGGAAGAGTAAGGCCTTTACAAGAATCAACAGCATCCTGAAGTGGCCAACTGACTGTCCTGCTACATTCTCCCTTTATATACAAATAACCCTGCGTAGTCTCTAATTTTTCCAGTTTCCTAACACAGACTTTGTAAAAATAGTTCCATCAACACAAAACCAATTCTTTCATCCAAAAGGCCAATGCCTACTAGAAAAGGACTTCTGTCCACATGTAACCTCACGTCCCACACAGACAAGTCTCCCACCAGCTATCATTTCCTCTGCCTACATTACGGGCCTGAACTCATAACCAATATTAACATTTTATTAGCATAACTGGATTGTTAGAAATGTCAGTTTTTAGATGAGGCACCGAGTTCCCTTGTGTTATTTCTACCGACTTTTCTAATCAAATACAAAGATCCCATGACACATTTTGACAAAAAGTAGGGCACAGCCAGCTTATTTATTCTTTTACTAAAAATAGGCTTCAATGTCCAGCAGGTTGTAATGTGTGAGACAGCACTTCAAGTGTAACAGCTGGTCTACCTGCCTCAGTACATCTGTGTTACCAGCCCCTCTTTCCAATCTGCTAATTACTGAAATCAAACATCAGTCTTCCCAAGGAGTTCCCTTTTGCTGAAATGCTTACTATGATTAGGCTAACCAACAATTGGAAAAGCAATAAAATATCTTCTCATCCTTACAGGAGGAGTTTCTGACACCCTTCCAAGCACAGCACAACATGTTCTACATCTCTTGGGTTAATGGCATATTAATATTCTCAGCCAGAGGCAAAGACTAGAAAGAGATTCATTACAAGAAATCTGTCTCTCTCTCAGCCTCTTTGCATATTTATTTTCTAGCTGGCCTTTTTGTTAAGGCAATTCTGATAACACAGCAGATGTGACAACTGTGAAAACCAGTAATGATCAGGAATACTATTGAGGCTGTCACACTTTTTAATGACTGTGGATATAAAACACTGTGTTATTTCAGAATTTCACCTTGAGGAGACTTTCAACTGATGTTTTGTCAAGTTTTCTTAGAGGAGATCATTGTCCAGCCACAATGGTGTAAGTCATGGTTTAGCAAGACTTCCTTTTGTCAGAACTGCCACAAGAGAGAAAACAGAGCCTTTATCCCTCCAAGCACACTGATGTAGCTCTCCTTTGGGTCAAACACATTTACTGACCTGCAGTGCACAGTGGGCATCACCTCAGAATTTGGCCACGTGACTTTGCAAACCATGAAAGACTTCCTCCAACCCAAATCTTTCTTTACCTCACGTGAGTTACACGTGATGTGCAAACCGAAGAAAGAGATAAAAGCAAATGTGATATATTGTTGCTACCATAAGACACAGGTACTGAATTAACATTTCACTAGCCCATGGAAAACACGATCAAAACAATAATTTCATTGCTTATCACCACTATACCTAGACAGCGGGGCAAGCTAAAAAAGTTGTTGTGAAATTTAAAAAGTCTGTTAAGTACATGCTACATGCATCATCATTCCTCAAAAATACCAATTCGAACTACAAATGGACAATTATTTTGAATCTCTATCTAAAATCTCAGATTCTAACTTCTTCCCTCTGAGGACTGTGTTGCAATTTTAATACTATTGATGAGTTTCTATTTTTAAAAGGACTACCAAGAATACATACATATAGCAGATAGGCTTTCAAAAGGCATTTACAGATGTCTTATTAACTGTGTTTCAAGTCTAATACTAGTTCATGTACAACTAAATTCAATGTTTATTTTTCCATAGAACTGTCCTACACTAAATCAGTACAAACAGAGACACAAGCACACACTGAAATTGGTGAGAAGCAAGAATGTTCAGTTCCCTGCTGCATCAGACAGAAATAATTTCACCTCACAGTTCTACTAAATTTCTGATAATCCAGAGCCATGTGTCCCATCTAAAGCAGCAAAAAGCAGCACTCCGACACATTTCAGAGCAGTGTTATTAATGGGCACTGCACAACCAATGCAGGAGAGATTCCTGGAATACTCCTAAAATGCCAGTACATTTTTTGAGGCATTGTTCTGACAGCCTTTCGTTGCTAGACGATCCAGTCATCCTGAATCAGAAAGACCCATGTTATTTCTATATATTTTAGACAGTTTCTTTGAGCTACAGATGCATCATTCTAATTTTTAGTCTACGAGAGCTAAAATTACTAAGTCTGTCAAGATGCCATTACAAAACAAAATTTTAAATTATTGCAGTGTAAGAGTCCAAGTATATTATTATTCCTTACAAAACTAGAAATTAAACCTGCCTTACTATTTTGTGCTGAATTCAGACTTTGTGCTGAATCACTTTTTACAAGGTTTCCAGGTATTGATTAACCAAATCAAAAATTGTGTGTTTCACCCACTCTTGCCTGGCAGTCTATCACAACAAGTCGAAAGTTTCATTTATATGACTCATACACCTTTAGATTAAACAACTATGCAAATGATGCCAAGTCTTTGTTTATCACAGCTTTGTCAGCAAAACAAAATCATCCAGCAGGTGAATCATGAAATTACTGTCTGTGTGGATGGGGGAAGCAGAGATGCCAGCTGAACTTCACGCTTCCCAATTTATTTCTCCTTCTCCTCTCCTTCACTTTGTGACTGCAGCCCTGCTCATGTAGGCAGAACTCTCCCTGCCTTTTCCTCAACACAGCTCACTTGGCTGCAGTTCAGAAAGTCCTTTGGGCACATCAGGAGAACTGCAGCTTAAGTGGCTTGCTCAGTAGAGTGCCCTTGCTGCCTCCCTCTGTGAGGGAAAGTGGGGTTTATTTCCAGAATGAGAAGTGCATCCATTTCAATGGCTCCACCGTTCAGTGTGATGCTCCCTTGCTTGGAGAGGGCTCACAGGGGCTTTTGTTGCAATTCTGTTCCACTCTGGATAAAGACTGACAGGGTGGCAGTGCTCAGGGAAGGAGCAGCCGTCTGGACAAGGTTAGGTCACCTTCACAAGAGAGCACATTCCAGCAGCTCATAAAAATGTGGCTAAGAACACTTTTTCTATTCCTGGAATGTATCTCATTGCCAAAGAAGGTAGCTACGACCAGGAAAATATTCCATGGGGAGCAAACAAATTCTCCTGCCAAAGCCATTCCTCCCTGCTCCACCCCAGCTGATATTACCCAAGTTGAATAATGCATGTCAAGGTATTAAGTAACATGTAAACGCTTCCAGTAAATGTTTCTGCTGCAAGCCTTGCCTTAACTGGTATTGCTTTCCCCCTGTGATAATGGAAAAACATCTTCCTCAGTTCTCCTGCACCTAAAGCTTATTATTAATGAGGTACTTCCCACCAAATGTTGGCTGGAATCTTCCTCTTGCCCCATCTCCAAGGTAGACTTTAAACCTCTTGAAAACTTAGCTTGCTCAGAGATGGCCTTCTCTGAAAGCCTCTGACTGGCCTCACAGCCTGTGCAGTGGGGAAAGCTGATGTCTCAGGAATAATGCAGTTCTGGTAATATTCTTAAGAACAGATGACAAATACCAATGGAAGCAAGTTGGGGATTTTCTCCTTCCACCAAGGATGTTTTATACGAGCCTTGTCTTCCCATCGTGCACTGCCCAACAGTGTTTCCCACCCCAATTTTGAGAATAGGTGTTTTCACATCTTTTTCCAAGGGGAGACACAGTTTTTTTTTTTCAATCTGATAGAGGAAATCTCCTTGGAATTTAGTGTCACTTTAGGCATGCCCACTGCTTGCACAACATATGCCAGTAATTCCTTCTGCTTTACTGCCTGGGACATTCTACAACAGGGACAAAGGCAGTTCTGCACCATCTGACCAAAGGGGACATGGTTAATCACATAATTAGGATGAAGATGGGCTCTTGAATCACCTCAATGAGAGTGAGAATCATTAGCCCCAAGGCAGAACTGCCCAATGAAATTTCTGGGATTTTCCACTGGCATTTGTACTTTCATAAGGGTTTTCTGTAGGAAAGACTGACCTGGGGTGAAGTATCCAAGGAACTCCCAGGGAACAACACCAAATTCCACTGAAAAATGCCTGGGCAGTAAATTTGAGACGAGCTGTTAAGTAAGAAGGTAACCTCATGCATTTTCTATAATTTTTTCCAAGTATAAATTATTTCACTTAATCTCTGTTAGCTGCACAGGGCTGAGAGCTGTGGATGCAGTTGGATTGTTTCCTTTCCATAATTGTTTTCCTGGCAATTGAACTTGCAGCCCAGCTGAGGATGTGACACCAGCAGCATTAAACCCTACTTAGATCCCAGGATTAATTCACTGCAATTGGTAAGAAATATGCTCCTGTTTGGGCAATAAATGGAAAGCAGAAATACCAGTTAACAACCTCCTCCAAGCCTTCTCTGCCCTCTGCTTACAGCAGCAGCCTTTTGTGCCTGATCTCCCACAAGGCCTCCCACCTCTGTCTGATAACTACAACATCAGCACCAGTGACTGTTCAAAGACCATAAAGCACAGGGCAACTGAAATTACACCCACTATGGCAAAATCAGGTCACAATTACATGAAAACTGTTGTGCACATCTCAGGAACTGATATGGGCTTGTTTTTTCTGTCTGGGCTCATCAGGACAGGCACAAAGAAAAACCCATGCCAGAAGGAGCCTGTCCTGCTCAGAAGATTGTTCAAGAGATGGTTAATGACTGCATTACAGCTATCACAGGAATGCCAGTGCTCAGTCAGGACTGTTTTGAAGAAGGGTTTCCAAATGCTACTCCCTGCTGCATTTAGTTCCCACACAGAAGAACTATTGGAAAGACCAAACCATCCACAAACACCTTTGGAGAAAGCTTTGGCCAGCCACTGCTGCTTTTCTAAGAAAGAGTAACTCATTTCAGCCTTAATTCTTCTTTATGCCGTGAAATAACCTTTTTTTGATGAAAGACTAATAAAACTACTGATTTCCAGACTTCTAAAAATGGTAGGGCTAAGTGGACACTCAGAAAGACCAGTGGTGTCCAGACTTCTCAAGACCTGGAAAGTTCACCTGAAAAGCTGTTTATTTTTCAGCCAGGGTACTGAGGGCACTACAACTCAGGTATAAATTCCTGGTTCAGAGAGGAATGTGACGACAGCAAAGGAAATGCATTTGCACTCTCCTTTTTCCCCTCCATGCACCCACCCACCTCCACCACCTGCAAAGCAGAATTGTGCTGCCCAGCTCCTGCCTGGATCCCTCTCCACAGGGACAGGGGAAGAGGGACAAGGACAGGGAAACAGGCAGGCACCTGCCACAGCCTCCACAGCAGCAGCAGCACGTGGGATAAAGCAGGACACTCAGAGGCAGGAGGGGCTCTCCTGAGGGGGCTGGTTGGTGTGCACATTGCACACATATACAAATGTATATAATGTATATAATCCACACCTCCTGCTACTTCACAGCAGTTTGGCTTTCTAGCTCTCCATACATGCAAGAAATTCCAGACCTCAGCCTGTCACACACCAAAAGCTTGCAGTTTTGAAGCAGTGTCTGGCAGCAGCAGTCTCCCAGCCCTCTCTGCAGATATCCCACACCCCACCAGCGAGCTGGGAGCACACCTATCCAGCAGGAAGGCCAAGACTGGATGGTAATGACAGCCTGCACACACTTGGCATATGGAAACGTTTACACACCTGACTGCACACAGGTCTGTATCCTTATTGCTGTGTGCTCACTCACAGAGTTTGGAGCAGAGCACTTTGGCAAACCTGTGTCAGCTGCAGTGATCCATCCAGACCTCACACTGCAGAGAGCTGCTAAAGCAGAGCTGTGATGTAAGGCCATTACAGGACAGCATTCCCACAAACCCTTTCCAGCATTTCTAGTAAAAATACACAATGGACACCAACACATCATTGAAACTGAAACTTCAAGTACATCCTTACCATGTCATTAAACTATATTTAGAATTCCTTTTGTCAAGTATGATTTTCAGTTATGTGACTCAGTTCCAGTGAGAACTAGATAGGTGTTTCGAAACAGCACAAAAAAATGCATCAAGTATCAGCTCTCAAGCACCTTTGTTCTCAAGCACAATTAACAACAGAGCAATACAAGAAAGGAAATCTCTATACCCCAGTGAAAAAAGTCTCAATTCATGAAATAGCACCTGTAATCTTCCAAACCACCCTATGCTAATTCCTTCATATAGTAGATCCAAAATAACCTCTTAAAACACTATCATTAAATATTAGTCTTTTCCTTTGATAATTTAACTTAAAGCTGTTTATTTAACCTTTAAATCTTGACTCTTATGCTAAATATTCCTCTGAGAAAAAGTCTGAATAAAGTATTAGAGAGAGGCATACTTCACATCTTTTAATCTCAGTCACATCTTATACTACCATTATCGCAGATATATGTTAAAAAGAAATACACACATACGAAAAACAAGATCCTGTTACAACATGTCAGGTTTTCTATCAAAGAACATGCCATTTCACTTTGTGGCTTAATCATTTTCAAACGTAAGAATTGATGATGCTCAGCTAAATTATCCATAAAATATGTCTTGGAAAACAGCATGATTCTGTTTTGCTGTTTTCTCTCCTTCCCCCACAACAACAGCTGGGGGAATAGTCTTGCAGTCCTATAGTGGCTTGGCCATATGAACTCTATTAAAAACCTGATTATTTCAAGTCGTTAAAGATCAGGTGATAATCTCCCTCAAAAGATGAAAAAATGTGAACAGACCCTAATTAGTCTGATAGAAGTGGGGCTGTTGCACCGTGTAAACGCTGAATTAGAGTGATAACGCAGAGAGACTCAACAAAAGCAGCTTTGTGTTTCTCCCTGCAGCCGGTAACAGCTCCTGCAGGGGCTGTCCCTTCCCGCCTCTGGAGCTCCACAGGAGTGGAACACTGGGTTTTCCACACCCTGCTCAGATGTTCCTCCAAGTGCCTCTCCAGTATAGTTTAAGAGAACAAACCTGTGTCCCATACTACACATCTTGTCTGGGCCAAAGAGTCTTTAAATAAATCCTTCTGGGCTCACTGACTAACTCAGCCCTGGTAAGGTAACTCTTACCTCTCAAACACCTGTGGCACTGCCTGCAGAAACCCCAGCTGTCCCACCACTGCTCCTCCCTGGCTTTACCCAAGAAGGGGCTCTCTCCCTGCATTTGGGGCTGATGGGATGTGCTGTTCCAGGTGACACTGCAGTGTCCATAGCAAACAGCTGCTCTGCACACCAGGGACGAGCCTTGCCTTCACCAGAGCTGGCACCCAAACACACCAGGGTCACACTTGAGGCCACTGAGGGCACAAGGCCACCACGAACGACTGCATGGCAGGTTTATTACCAGCTCTGAGTGACTCTGCCTGCCTCGTTCAGGTTCTCTGACAGACACTGAGCGTCTGAATCACCAACCTGCCTTTTTAATGCCCAGAAAATCACACTGTGTTTGGTACTCTGGGTCTGCAAGGGCTGATCCCACATACCCTCAGCTGTAACCTTACATACACAAAAATCCTGCTGAGTCCAACACCTTTTCCAAACCAGTCTCCTCCAGCATATGTCAGCTTCTGTTCATTTTCCTCTTTTCCAATTAATCCCGTCTGTTAATGGTCTTTCCATCTAGTTAAATATGATTTTCCAAGGTTACCAATTCACCTTTTTCCTTACTTTTTTTTTCTTTATCTGTTAATGTCCAGTTAATGATATTAAAGGGAAATTTATTAAAGAACTACCTTAGCTCAATTTCTGTCCACGTTTTTTCTCCAAACTGGCTGAGTGTGACCTTTGCAAAGGTATTTAGCAGAGGCCTGTCATTTGTCAAAATATTTTTCCAATTTTTGTCAGCATGAATTTTGAAATCATTACTAAATTATTTTTGTTACATCAATTTTTAAAAAAAATGTTCTCTAGCTAAGCTGACATATTTTAGTCTAATTCCTTAAAACTGCATGAGATGAAGTACACAGTGGAAAAAACCCATAAAAGTCTGCCTTGTGTGCCAAAATTCCACCTTGACATAAAACAGAAGGGGGAGAAAAATTAAATCTCTTGAATAGTATTTCCCAAGTGTTTATTAAGAATTGCTTTCTTTCTTAGTCTCAAGTCCAAGTCAACAATGCCACATCTGGGTTCGATGAGGTCTGTTGAAAATCTGTTGGGACAACCCCTCATTCTGCTGCCATGCCTTCTCCAGTAGGTTCTGCATCCACGGCACACGCAGCCCAAATGGTTCATTTCTCACAGCTCTCATTAACCTCTGACTGCCATGTCCGTTCTGGGTGCCAGGGTGGAATCATGAGACCAGTTAAAATATCTTCTTACAGTTGCTGCTAAATCGTAACTGTTTGAAAAGATTAAGTGTGACAGGTCAGAGAGAGGAACAAAGAGTTTTATTCATGGAGAATCTTAGTAGCCTTCAAAGCAAGTCATATGAAAAATATATGAATACATACGTTTTTATAGCTCGTGCCTAAATTAGAAACAAGATGAGAAATCTCAATGTCCCTCATGAACTCCTTCCTGTTTCCCCATGTTCTCCTATTCATTTTGGATGATACACTGTCCACTTTCTTCTTCCTCCTCCTCCTCTTATCCCTCCTTGGCCCTTGTCACCCCTCTTTGCACATCCTGCTCCATGACTCTGCACTCACTTGTAAGTGTGTGCTGGATTCAGAGATGCAACACCCCAAGGTCTGCCACTCTGGGAATCTCCAGCTGTGAATTTCCCACCTTGCCTCCCTCAAAGAAGCAAAGTGAGTATGAAGCCAGACTCTAGCCCTCCTTGTCAAGTGATGTCCAAATACACTTCACAGCAAGGTAAGAAACAAGCAAGTTAATGTGGCATGCGACAGAAGAACTGTCAGAGCAAAGTTCCCGAGGAAAAAGGCCATTTCCTCACCCGCTGGCTTTGGAACTAGACCAGGATAAACTGAGCGGGTGAGGCAGAAGTGCTGGCCATTTGACCACCTCAGCAGGGGGAAAGAAAAAAGGAAAAAAAGAAAAAAAAAATGCAAAAAACAAGTGAAAACTGTTTGCACATGAATCCTTAGGGCCATCCAAACTAGAAGGTATGTTAGAAACCACTTCTGCTTGTGGGATTAAGGTTCTGAAGTCAACTAGGGCAATCATTTTTGGAGATATAATAAATACAGATAGTGCCTTTTGATTCTGAGAGAAGAGAGAGCAAGAGACAAACTTCTGGCTGGACAAAAAACTCTTCCTGCAAGAACAACCACCTCTAAAAGAGGTAAAGAGAGCAACAGCAGCAATTCCGATTTACATTGATGTCACAGAACAGAATTGAAACCAGCCAGTATCTCTAACTGGTATCAATTGCCACATTGGTGGGTCTAAACAAGTTTACAGCCTCAGAAGACTGCAATCTCCCTTCCACACAGGAAAGGAAAATCGTTTCTTTTAGAGGAACTCAGAATTGCTCAACTCTAATTAATCTTCTAAAACAGGAAATCCCTGCCAGCACAGGTGGAACTATAACACACTGGCTGTGCAGCTGGGGAACATGAAAAATGGGATTTCCGTGTTCCCGTCT
This sequence comes from Sinosuthora webbiana, assembly GCA_013397395.1. Lineage (NCBI taxonomy): Eukaryota > Metazoa > Chordata > Aves > Passeriformes > Sylviidae > Sinosuthora > Sinosuthora webbiana. The sequence goes on along the minus strand of VXBN01007474.1, from coordinate 28,181 downwards.
CACCCACCAAAAACAGAGTAAGTAAAACAGGCAGCTGAAAAATCTGAAAAGAATAATGCAAGTAAAAAAACTGAGCCAGGAATTTAGGAAGACACTAGGTCATTCCTAAGAAAATTCCCTACAGTGTCAAGGATGGTTTGAACCCTTCTGAGGAAGCTGCTGTCACTGAGAGCTGAGTTTCAGGGCAAAGGAAACTCATCTGAATCTGTATTTTAGGAACCGAAGTTGACAGGACAGTCTGCTGCCTTCTAAAGAGCCCTGTAATGTGCATGGACAAGTCCAGCTTCCCTCAGCCACCCCTTTGTTCTCTATAATTGCTATGTTTAAATACAGTTTACACTGTTACTCACTGGACCACATCACAAAAGATGAATGCCAGGACAGACATTTTTTTTTTTTGCCATTGAAATGTTACTTGAGTTAAAAGTCAAGACAAGAAATAGACATTTCTGTTTGATATTTACTTGTCTACAGCATTATAATTGTAGAGGCATGTAGAAAAGAGGGATATAAGCAATTATTTACATTGCTACACATTTCTGTCTGTCTAATCGAAGCCAAAAGACTTAGGGACAGGTGGATGTAACAGTGTGTCTGTTTCAGAGTGCAGCTACGGCCTTTCTAGATCCCAGTCAGCCTCTCCAGTACAGGAACTGCTTGAGAAGAACTCAGGCAACAATTCAAGCTCACACAACCACACACGCTACAAGGCTGGCTCAGCAGAGAGGCAGAAGGCTCCCAGCCCCAGATCAATTTCCAGCAAGCGTTTATTCCATGTGCTGAAGGTGAAATCCGGAGCCAAAGAGGGGGATCATGTGGTTTCTCTCAGTTATTTGGTGTCTCAGGTCCGTGGGTGGTACAAAGGGGGCAGAGGGCAAGTGGCCATAGGGAAGAGAGGAACAGGACACCAGGCCCCATAGGCAACGGGGAAACAGGGAAAGGGGATACCATGGGAGGGGTGGTGGGCTTGGGAAACCCAGAGAGAAGATTGCACAATGTTTGCAAGGAGCCACGGGGACAAAGCCTTTTGTTACACCTGGGAGGGGCAATCTTCGCTTTCCCAGGGCAAGGCAGTTGGAAATTCCTTTAAGGGCACAAGGGACTCCACAGGTGGAGATGACAAAAATGCTTGTAGGGTATGCTCTGCACTCTGCTCTGAGCACTAGGGCTGTGCTTAAGTTCAGCTTAGGATAAACAGTATTTTTCATGACAGCATTAAAAAAAAAAAATAAAAAAAAAAATTATTTTACAACCTGGTCTAGTTGAAGTTGTCCCTGCCCATGGCTGGGGGGTTGGAACTAGATGATCTCTAACGTTCTATAAGGTCCCTTCCACCCCAGACCATTCTGTGATGCTATGATTGGATGACACCAAGCACCACAAAACCATCTGTATCTGAAGAAAGACACAGGGCAGATTTCAGAGAAACTAAAAAAAATTGTGTCTCAAACAGAAACAACTAACACAAGTCGTAGCACCAAGGCTCTGTTCAGACTAGGGGAAGTCGAGTAAGCCAGTTACAAAAGAGCTGTCTGGGTGGGGTACTGAAAGGTGTATTTTCACCAGAAGAGCAGTGCTCTCAGTATAAAACAGCCTGAGTGCTTTCAGCCATAGGAAGTGACCCTCACTCATCTGATGTGCCAGACCAAGTGGGTAGAAACAAAAACCAGATTAATTTCCTTTAACTACAAGTTCACCCTCCACACTTGCTCACTGGGGGGAAAGATAAATATACTTACTATTAATAAGAATAACCCTGGGTGAGCATGACATTTTTTTCTTTCCTACACGCACACAAGCTCTCTATTTAGACTACTAGAAGACTAGCTTTTGTCACCCATACATTTCAATCCATATAAGAGGTATTGGCATTGTTATGTTACTTTCTCATGAATCTATGTTTCACTGCTCCATTTCCAAAGACCACTGAGCCCACAGAACACTGCTGTAGTCAGTGTGGTTTTGTACTGCACAACAAAGGAAGGCATGCTTGGAAATGCTTGGAAACGGCCTGAACAATGCAATGGGGGCAGTAAAACCAGCAAGGTTACTCAGCAGGGCTTTCATTTCAGCCTGGATACTATGTTCCAGCAAGAAAGTAATGCATATTCTCCAGAACAGATGTAATCAGAGCCACAGAACCTTGGCTGCTCACAATTCAATGTTTTCATGAGCGTTGCCAGTACCATGTCAGAGCTGTGAGTAACCTGACACAGCAGGCTGCAGGTAGTCCAGAAGCACAAGCTGGTCCAATCTACCCGTGTCCTTCAGCAGCCCTACAGCCACCCTCAGTCTGACCTCTGTGATTCAGGGTGCTACACTCAATACTGAAGGCAAATATATAGGAATAACTGAAAACTATTTTCCTCCTGGCCTATTAGTAAAGTGCCTAATTGAAGGAGAAGACAAAAGATTTAACAGACATGTTCTTCCTCCCAAGATGGATTGGTAAAACACAGAATTTAACGTTAGGTAACTGCAGAACTGAGATAATGTTACGATCTTTTGCCTTCTACAAGATAAAATGAAAACCCTGGTTGCTATATTATGAGGGAAAATGATTTTAAATAAATATCTTAACTTCCTGGCAAATTACAAGGTTTAGGTCAGCTCTAAAAGGAATTTGTGTCAGCTGGAATAAGGCATCTATGTGAAAGATTAGTAATAACGAAAACCAACCTCTTGAAAAAATAGAAGTAATGTTTGTTGAATTTATCATCACCTGTAAGACTGGTTATGTTAATAATCCTTCATGTTATGCCAAGTAGACTGAAAATAATTAATAGTTCACAACCTTCCCACAGAAGTTTCAGTGCCAATGTAGTTTTGACTGTTGACAATAAATACAAAGTATAATCCTACATATTCAGGCCTTCAATATGAATTCCTTATATCTGAGCAACTTCCATGAAAAGTAATAAGAAATGTAACAGTCCAGCATTACCCTGTGAGTTCCTGGGTGACAGACCCAGTGGGGAATTTTGGCCTCACAACTCTTCAATGAAGTCCCCTCTGCTCATGACCTGGAGAAGGAGATCGGATGAGTGCACTCAGGGCTCCACAGCTGAGCTCTGCTGAGCTACCACAAACGCTCAGGAGTCAGTGATGAGAACCAGGGTGCTACCAAAGCTTGGCTGATTGTGCTGTTCTGGGGGTGCTGTTAAACCCCGAGGGCTTTGTCTCACGTGCAAGCTCTTTCCTCCTTGTCTGAAGTAGCTGTGAAACAATGTTCACCTCAAACAAGCAATAAGGAATGTCTGCAAGGACACAGCACCGTGAGAGAGGATGGAGAGGAAGAGAAGGAAATGGAGACTAAAGCAAAAGATGGAAGGGAGGAAGGTCAGAAGGTTGTTTATATGCTTACAAAATCTCTAAAGTGAAGTCACACCCCAGAGAGATGCAGGTGGCAAACTGATCTCATTAGAAAAACCACAATGGTTCAGAGACAAGGTTTGTTTCTGCCAGGATCCTGTTTCCAGTACTGCTCATACCCAGATGTTGCAGAGGAAGGTTCCCAGCCACACTCTGACAGACTTTAATGTGATTCCTGAAGGACAAGCCAGAAATATTTGGCTAAAATTCATTGCCAAGTTAGAGAAACACTACACGAGGAAAAAATAAAATCCCCTATTTAGAGCAAGACACCTATTGTTATCAAGTTTAGAACCTGCTCATGGCATTTTTCATTGGAAACAGCACTTGGTGCAGCACACAGCATCCCTGCAGAACTTCCACAGCCAAAACAGTCTGATACATGCCTCAAAAGTGCGAGAAATAAACCTGGCTGCTCACTGCTCTGTTAGCCTAGGAACTGAGCAACTGGTATGCAAACAGCACCAAATCCACCAAGGTGTGAAAGGACTGCAATATCCACCTGCACCATGCAGACTTCTGGAGCAAAGCAGAAAGATTTACATTTCTTCCTACTCTTAGGGAAGAGAGTGCCCCACCAGGACAACGTGGCAGTCGGTGTTTCACTCATGTCAAGGCAAGAAATGGACAAGATAGACGGCATTCATTCCTCACCCCTCCATTAATACTGGATCTTAGGAACTGCTGCCCAGGTCTAGTCCAAAAACTCCCTTCTTTATGTTTTTCTATTGAAAATTGTGTCTTTCTCCTGGGGAGAAAAAAAAATGCTTTCCATTAAAGACCCTCACTCTGTCTAGTATTTAATTTTTAAAAACACCAAGGCCTACTATGTTTTTGTTTTCAACAAAAACTTGTTTTTGAAGTGGTGCCTCACAGGAGCTGTGGTTCAGTTGCCAGAGCACATCTCCCACAAGGTGTGAGATCATTTAGAGGGGAGGTGATGACACCACTGGGAAGATGCAGCCTGGTCAGGGAAGCCAGGCTGCAGCTCAGTCAAAGCTGTCAATTTAAAAGTATTCATGGTTTTAGAAAGTCTACTGCAAATGTTGACAAAAGTAATGTGCTTCGCTTTAATTTTTTCTGCAAAATAACATATTTGGTGATCGTGTCTGTTCCTCACCATTTCTGGGCACTCCTGAAGCTGCCACTCATAAAAGTGGAATGAGCAGGACACTGGAGACTCCAAGAACAGCAGCCATAGCCCACCACTGCCAGACCCCTTCCATGCTTGGCAATTGCAAGGGAATTCTTCCCCTCCTCAAGCATCTCAGCTCCAGTATCTGGTCACTCATTGCCAAAAGGGACTGAGCTCCCTGAGAATGCTCTGACAACGTCAAAGATTAACTCACTGATCCTCATGTTTAACGTACAAAAACTCTTACTGGAACACTGCATGTAAGCCTTTAACATAAACTATGATCCAAGAGCAGTGGACAACCCTAATAGCAAAACTCGGCAGCTCGGCAGCTGTCTGAGCTCTCTGATGGATGTGAAGTCTCCGAGAAGCAACCCAAGAGCACACAAGCATTCGCAATCAAGGCTCCACTCTTATCAGACCCCTCCCAGTCTGCTCCAGCTTTACGAGATCGCTGACCTCCTTCATGTTATAATTGCCAGTAAAGCACAATAGCCTGAGACTGAAAACACCTCCGGTCCACCAAGACCCCACTCTGAAGGACAAACTCACTGATAACGCTGAGGCCAGCTCATATGATGAGACAGTGATTGTCTCAGTGCCCTAAGTGAGCAGCTTAATTGGAAGAGAAAAACAGGGTGATGAATCACAGCTAAGGAAAGCACCTTGCTCAGGAAGACAGACAACATGAATGCTTTACATCATTAAAAAAATTTGAGGTTACCCTTTAGGACAGCACACGTGGAAAACGTTTCAGGAAAAAAAGAGACGGAATGTTGTTTAATTGGTGAATTCTTGCCATTAACACCCTAAACGGTCTGATACATGCTGGCGGGCAGGAGGTGTCAGCCTCAGACACGCTGCTAGCCACACTTCCCCACTCCCAACAGCTGCCAGAGCTCGCTGAGGTTTGAAAGTTTCCCAACTGGAGGCCCTGTTCTCTTTGTTTTCTGGTAAATTAGCCACTGTAGTCACATTTCCTTGGTGGGTGTGATTTTCTTTTCTTTTCTTTCTTCTGCTTCTTTTTTCTTCCTGGTTTCTTTTTGATGCAGTAGCATCTAATCTTATTCAACCCTAAACCCCCATCTCCTCCCCCCCGATACGGGAAAGAGACGCCAGAAGCACCCTAGGGAGTGGGGATTCACCTAGGATTGGGAAGCTGCCACTGCAGTGGGACTGGGGAGTTTTTCACAGCACGAAAAGCGCCAGCAGCGAGAGGGAAGGGACGTGCCCGAGTCCCGGCGGCAGGAGCCGGCCAGGAGCGGTCCGTGAGCAGGAGCGGGACGGGCTGGCTCTCGCCCCGCAGCCAGGAGTGCCCGCAGAGCTCCGGGCGGTGCCGAACCCTCGGCCGGGCCCGGGGCAGGGCCGGGGACAGGGCGGAGAGGGCAGAGCCGGGAGCGCTCAGCGGGGACATCCCGGCCCGCTCCGGCACGGGCAGAGGCTCAGCCGGGGCTGCCGCTCCCGGGAAGGGGTCGGGGGAGGTCAGAAAAGAAGCAAAAGCAGTAACGCGAGCCGCGGTCCTACCCGGCAGTGCCTCCCGCAGCCTCGCACCGACAGGGCGTCCCCGGCACCGGCAGCCCCGGCCCGCCCCGCCCCGGGCCGGCCACCGCCTCTTCCTCCTCCTCTGCCTCGGCCCGGCCCCGAGCCAGGCACGGGGACACCGGCAGCCTGCTTGGCGCTGGCTGGCCCGGGACAGCGGGGCCCACACGGCCCGCTCTCCTCCCGCTGCCGCCCGGGACAGCTCCTCTTCTCCCCCGGGCTTGGCACTGCCCGGGGCGCGGCTGTCCAGCGGCCAATGCCACCACCGCTGCCACTGCCACCACCACTGCCACACACAGCCTGCCACTGCCACCACCGCTGCCACACACAGCCTGCCACTGCCACCACCGCTGCCACCACCGCTGCCACACACAGCCTGCCACTGCCACCAGAGCTTGGCAGTGCCCCAGCACCACTCTGTACCTTTACCCCGGGCAGACCAACAGCCAGCCCTCTCAGTTTACAAGCATAATCTTTTCAGCTGTGACTTTGCACTTGGTAGTGAAATACTGAGTCATTCCAAATGTTACCCAGCTGTTCCTTTATCTCCTTCCCTGAGGAAAGGTGATTACTGCAGTAAAATCTGCTGTTTTGTTTCATGCCAGCCTCCGTCCCCTCAGAGGAGCTGCCTGGAAAGCACAGGTAAGGTGGGGGATGCAGGGCCGGGGTCTGCCACAGCACACCCAGGGCACTGCTGCCTTGCCATCCCTCACCTCCTCCTCCCAAGCAGCTCCTTGCCTTCAGCAGGCCAGCCACCCACGGGCCCTGCCTTCCTCACAAACATCACTCATGCCACAGGCCTCCACCTGCCACAGAAACTCCTGTGGAAAGCCCTGCTGGCCCCTCAGGCTGACACAGGGCATCCCACAGGCACGCCCTGCCATACCAGGGGATACTCTGCCCTGCCTGAGCCAGCCCAGCACTAGTGCACAGCAGAAACCAGCTGCCCACAGCCCACACAGATGTCTGTGTGGCTTTGGCTGACCTCCAGCTAAATAAAGGCGTTCACTCTCCTCTGCACTTCAGCAGCACCTTGTGCCGGCCTTCCCCTAGGTTTAGGCCACTGCTTGGGAGATGGCGTTCTGATAAATCAAAAACTGTCACTGCAGGTGTAGTGGTGACAGACGCGCAAATGCAGTCATCACACCTGGCAACGGGTCAGGTGGCAAAGCACAAAGCTCTGCTCCTGCAGGCTGCAGCATGGATTTGGTGGGAAGGCCAGGGCATCTGCCAGCAGACATGAGGCAACTAGAAAGCTAAAAGGAGGACAGTGAGCAGACCCCACAGAAAGAGTGGCCTCAACTGCTGAACCAAAGTCAAGCACGGTCTCTAAGGAAAGCCTGAAGCCAAAAGATGCCCTAGTAGGAGGCCTGGAACATCCCACAGGGCAAGCTGAACCTTGTATTCCTGTTTTATTGTCTGCCATAAGCAGCAAGAACGGTGTTCAGCAACAGAGGAACTTGACTTAATGATTTCTTGTAAATTTTAGTACTTGCAAGAAAGGTTTAATGAGAATCAAAAGCATGGCAACATTATGTTTTTGATGCCTGACATTCTTTTAATTCATGGTTTGGGCAGTAGCTTGCAATGAATCATAGCAACTCCAGACCCTCTCCTACAGCTACTGTGCTAGTCACAAATAAGATTCTGAGCAGGGCAGAAAAACCAATGTCACAGAACAAAGGAACCTGAAGCATCCTCCACCTGGAATTTCCTTTTCTCTATGCAGATGGGTGTTCTTTGGGGATCCTCAGTGCCAGATCTCTTCTCTGCCCCTGTCCTCTGGAATAGGCAGAGCTGTCCCTGCCCACCAACATGGAACAAAACCCAGGCAGCAGCTGCTCCTGGCCGTTTCTTGCAGGATGCTGGTTCCCCTCTCCTTGGACAAGCATCTGTGCTTGTCCAGTTACATCGGCATTTTGCAACATCACCCTCACCTGTGGAGGGGTGCTTGGGGCACTGTACACACAGCTTCCACCTGGAGTCACAGAAACTGGAGAGTCAAAGTTCAGTCACAATTTCACGTGGCATAAACCCACACCACAGAAAGACACCCCCTTCCCTTGCCCACTCATGGTGCTCCCTGCATCACCCCTGCCTTCCCACCACTTCCAGCTTCTTTCCCACTGGACATGTGGGATGAGTGAACTTATCCAGACTAGAACACAGAGTTTGGCGTCTTTTCTCAATGTACTTGTGACTTCTTAGCAACTGCCTTCCTCAAGAAAAAAGGATATGTTCAGTTAATTTTTTTTTTTTCCAAAACAGAAGATACAGTACTTACTTCTGTATCTAGAAGTAGTAGTTTAATAATCTAAATTGGGGCATTTATCCAGGCACCTATCCTAACACCTGTATGAATCAATGGCAGATGTGATGAAAACCTGAGCAGCTGAGAACAAGCAACTAAGAAAAACAGTCAGGATCTTAGGAAGTGTTTTGCACCAGTAACTCTCAGTGACTGTTGGTGCTTTTGAGTTTATATCCGCATCCGAATTACGGATTTGGCAGCATAGTTCTCCATGACTGACTTTTGCTAGCACTTTATCAGTAGATTTTATGGCCTATGTGGGTTAAACCCAGCTTTGAAAGGACTCTACTTCCTTTGGACATTCTGGTATGACTATCTATGTCAAGGGAGCCAATGTGTCAAATTTCAGAGAACAATAACCAGCAGGGCGCTGCTGGCTCCAATTCCTCACTGAGTGTTCCTGAGATAGTTCCTTAACCCAAATTTCCAATTTCCTCCCACAGAGCACAGCTAATACTTCACTTTTTCCACCCTCCACCAGCCGTTCCTGTACAGTTGGCGCTGTCCAAGTAAGGCTGTTCCCCATGCACTGAACACAGCTGTGTCACCTAAGCATCGCCTAAAGGGTCAAAATAGGAACCGAGGTACTGACTGCAGAGACGAATCCCACTTGCTCCATTTCCTGACCTTGCCTTGAAGGAATTTTGTTTTTTATGTCCACTGCCACAGTTGGATTTTTCAGCCCACAGACAGCTTGTCTGCCTGGCCTAATTTACAGACTCCTTAACTCCTTGGCCTAACTTGCAGGCCAAGGTTTCATCTCACCTTATCAGTGTATTCAGCATTCTTCAGATCCTGACAGCCCACACCCCTCCCTCGCTGCTTCCCAGGATCCCTTTGTATTCTTGTCTATCTAGTGTTGCCTTTTATCCTTCTTGCTTTTTCTTTTGCTATCATTTCTCACCACACACCTTGAGAAGGGTGAGTTTCCTGGAAGAAGGCTTATGGAAAAGATCTTGCCTCCCTATCTGAGCAAGCAAGGCAGGAGCTATTTACATATTTTCTGATAAGCAGTGAGAATGTCCTGATGGTCCTGTGAAGTCCACCAGGAACTGGCTTTGTGCTGTTCTGCATTTTCTGCTTGTCTATGCTTGCCCAATTCTAATGAACTAACAGTATTAAACATATTTTACATATTGTTATAACATTATTTGGAGGAGAAAGCAGTATCACTGTCTCCAATTTAGTCATGAAAGAAATTATACTGGCAACACTTAGCATTTGAAATCATGAAAATAATTTTTAGAGTATGATGTTTTTCTTATTAATTATCAGGTAATTTCTGCCTACAGTATTAGATTACAGCTGCATCTAATTTCTGATTTTTTTGTGTGCAACCATTAGGGCAAAAATTATATTTTATTGTATATTATTAATTTAAATTCTNGGGGGGGGGTATTGAGTTTTTTACAGTCAACGTTTTCTTTTCTTAACATAACTTTAAAGATCTGGAGCCTCACAAGCCAACCCCACAGCAGCCAAGACTCCCCTCACAAATACACACAAAGTGCTAAGACTGACACCTTGCAACAGCACCAAGAGCTCTCACCACCCTGGCATGGGGTGAGTGTGCGAATGGGGGTGCTCAGCATTTTGCTTTCGCTGTGGGAAGAGGAGAAGCAGCCCCAAACTGCCCATTCTCACCCAGCAGCAACGCTCAGGTAGTGAGGAGCCCTCGAGGAAGAGTAAAGAGGAAGCCACGGGCTGACCCAGGCCAGTAAAGGGACAGAGGAGAGGGGCCGGGCTGAGGGGCAGAGCTGCCACTGCTCCCCAGGGCTCCTTGGGGAGTCCCCTGGGGCAATCACAAGTCCTGGGTTAGGAAATACAGGGGAAATCTTGTACATCACTCTGAAACATTTCCCTTTCAGTAAGTGAACTTTGTATGGTATGAACACAGCAGATTTCTGAGCATTTCGTGCTCTGTAGCTCAGAAATAAGAAAGGCTGGGCTAGGAGGTAACTGACTACTAGGAGAGAACTGTTTGCATGACCACTTCTGAAAACACAGCTGAAACTCTCCTGCGGGCAGATCCTGAGATTGTAACTGTTTTCACTCGGACCGTATTCAAATCAGCCTGTACTGACAACAAACAGAGTGAAAGCTAAGCCAAGCCACAGTCTCGGGAGGAGAGGAGAAGACGCAAGCAGCTGTGAGAAGAGAGCACACGAGCTGCCCCTGCAGGGACTGCCCGCTGCTCTTGGGGAACTCTCGCTGCTCTGGTGGGAACTCTCCTGCTCCCACTGATTTCGTTCTTTCATTTTTCATTAGATACTCGACCTGTTATGACATTCAAACGGTTAATTCAAAGTTTCATCTTACTCACAGCACTTACCAAGCCCTAGCACTTGGCAAATACCTCAAACACACCTGCTTTGAACCTGGCTTTAGATTACAATGTAAAAACTATCCATTTGGTCAACTAAAGTTGATTGGTCACCTGTCGGTCCCTGACAGCCACACGCATCCTGTCTCTGACAGTCACCTGTTGAAGCATCTGCTGCAAGCAGAATAAAGGAATATCTATTAATTTTTACTTCTCCTAATGGTTATTAGGAGCCAAATCCTGTGGTGGTCAAATTCCAAATTTTGAAAAGGCTTTTCTATAGGTGCCGTTTGGCACAACACTGACTTTAAAGCAATATAGACACACCATTTGTAAAAAAAACCCCATCCACACGGAGAAATCAGGCAGCAGGCTTCCTTCCAAGGAGCTAATTCCACCATCCCAACCCAGATGAGCTTGACCCTGACATAGCACCTTGAAAACACAAGTAGAGGCCTAAAACACAGGACTCCACACATCCATTTGCTGCCAGACCAGATCTCAGTCCAAAAGCTTGCATGTGAAAATCCCTCTTAACTCAGTTTTTGAACAGTTGTACTCAATCTCATTTTGGTAATCTGCTGGTGGCAACAGTGCAAGTTCTGTGTGTGATACTTTATTCAGCTGATCATTACTGAGCTGTTCCTTCATCTGCTGTGCCTGATATTGGGGGACAGACAGCAGGGCTGACACATGCACAAAAGTCTCATGAACTGTGCTGCTGCTAGGCAGGAGAAGCAAGTTGTGGGGGAAACGACATTTCAGTGCACCAGGTACCGCACAGGTGTATCAGAAATAATCACCCTGTACCATGGGCCTCGCCGTCTGAGAGGCAGCACTGCACCCACAGCGCTGCTAACACCCTTGACCTTGAAATGGTCCTGAAAGCAGTGCTGCAGAGGAAGAATCAGCAGGACATTTGCAAGTAGCTGCACTCAGGCGGAAAGACAAGCCTGCGGCACGTCTGCCACGGGATCGCTGCCGCTGTACAATTCCGCCGCGCAGCCAAGCGCAAACCCTCCGGGAGGCGCTCACCGGGGCCGGCTGCCGTGGCCGCTCACCTCCCCGCGGACCGGGGCTGTCTGCAGTGGCCGCTCACCTCCCCATGACCCTGGGCTGTCTGGAGTGGCCGCGCACATCCCCACGGACCGAGACCCAGCCAAGCAGCAGCGGCTCTGCGGAGAACACGCCGTGCACTCTGCCCTCACTGCACACAGCGCCAGCCGGCCGATCACCTGCAAGCCTTCGCTCTGCCAGGATCAGCGTTTTCTTGAGGGATGATGGCATTCATCCTGACGGATGCTAACAAGGTGTTTCCCTGGGAAAAAGCAAGGATACTTGCGGAGTTTACTTTAAGAGAATCGTTTTCTGCAGTCACTGCAATGCTTTCTAGAGTCCCTGGGATATTTTTATACTCATTCATTATAAGATCTGCTACAAAATAGCAAGGGCTGCAATAAAAGCATTACACGTTAAGGATGGCTTTAATTACGAACACAATATCTATGCAAATGTCAGATAGCATCTTCTGCATGAAAGCATTGGTTTGTTTGCTTCTTATCCTCACAGTATGGAATCTTAGTGCTTCTTATGATGCAATATTAATTTGGTTAGACTTAATTTAAGTACTTTGGTTGGTAATTAAATTAACATGTCTTAAATTAAAATAACCAGCATCATCATGAAGTATTTCTGTCACAGTGGCTCCTAAAATATTTCAGTCAGGACTAGATCCCTGTTGTTCAAGAGGCTGTGAAAAAAAAAATGCATAAGAAAATGGGGCCAGACAAACCCATCTGTCTCTTAATGTGAGGAGGCCACTGCTGAATGGCAGGCACCTGGCACAGTGCAGGCACCTCTCCAGCACCAAAAGCAACATTTTTCTTAATCTCATCCTAGTTGAATATTTTGACCTGAGTGTCATGTCCAACATTACACCATAAACCACTAAAGCAGTGCTTGTTTCACTGCTTTTCTTCAGCTGTTTCTCTGTGTTTGGTTAAAACCTTGAGCACTAGAGAGCAAGTTCATAATGATGACTTTCCTGTACACCCCAAGTCATTGAGAGGTAAAGTCACTTAACCAAGGTAGTGGTAAATTTGGTGGCTTGCCCTTATTTGTACTGCTGTTGTAACTGTGCTAAGAAGTTGGGCTCCTGTTTAGCAGGAGTAAACAGATCAGGCCCTTGTTGAGTCACTGGCACAGTCAGAAGAACTCCAACATCCTGCCACTGGCAATGATGCTTAAGGCACAGCACACCAGGCAATGGGGGTCTTCGACTTTTATGCAGGAGCAGCTTCCCCTCACCTGGTCTGGCCAACCAGGCTTTTGAAACAAAAAGCAAGCATTTACTCCAGATTAACACAGCACTCTTGGAACTACACTATTTGTTTAACTTTGACTATTGCAAAGTATCATGCACAAGCTACAGTGTTACATGTACACTGAAGAAACAAAACCAACCCTGCAGATTGCCCAGACAAAGGTTACCAACACAACTTCAGCTTAGTCCTCTGCAGACCGTGTGGCACAGCCTTGATTCCTTATTTCTCCTGCATTCATTCTTCAGTGAGGCTCCATCCCACTCCCTCCCTTGCAGCTCTCAGGAAGAGATTGCTTGCAGACTCTCTCTTTCAGCAGGATGACAAGGGAAACATTCAGCGTGGGCCAGGAGAACACATACCCGGCAGTGCGTTACACAAGCTGTTGTGAGACAGTACTGGAATGTCAGCAAACAGGATCTTTGGGTCTAGCTCCAGCTCTGCAGGCAGAGAGCAGCCTAAGTCATCATAAAGAAGAGGCCCCATCACACCAGATTTCCTTTGAAAGGCGATATGGAAAAGCAGATGAGCCCTGCTGCTCTCTAGGCCAGGGCTCCATTCCCAGCTCTGTACACAGCCTGCACACTGCAGTTTATCTGCAAAACAGGTGCAGCACCACTGCCTCCCACCAGAAAGGATACCTGCCTTGTGGGTGTGCATGTGCTAACAGCAGCAGTGGAGGATGTGGGATCAGACATCACGGACTTCTGGGCAGCAACAAACAGCATTGTGACTGTGTCTAAGTTCTCCGCCTGCACTCGCCCTTCCCCTGTCATTGTGTGGGCTGGCAGGCTTGCCAAATGTGTCAGAGCCACATGAAATGCATGACACTTGTGACCCTGCCCTCGTGGCCCCCAGGCTGATGGTCAAGTCTGACACACAGACTAACCCAAAAAGAAATGAGGAAGGTCCTACCCATAACATAAAAGACTGCAGGACCAGTCTCAGTGTGTTTGTTTATTCTGAAAATTTTAAGATGGAAAAAACCCCTGTAATAACAACCCAGCTTGTGAATTCTGTGCTATGTATAGCAATTCTCTTATATGTGAGCTCTGTATGTGCTTGTTGATGTCAATGCCCTGTAACCAAGAGCCACCACTGCCTATCACACACAAATCCTCATTATGTTGCATAACAAATTACCTTTGTTGCCTCACAGAATGGCACAGTAGATTTTGTTGTTGCCTCATGTAAACTTTAGTGTTGAGAATTCCATTTTGCACTGACGCACTGCTGCTGCCTGACAAGTGCTTCATTTCTGTTGTTAAGCATCGAGCTCCACGATACGCAGGCAGCCACAGAGCCTGAAAAACAAGTTCAGAAATACATGAATACGCCACCACTATGTCTGCAAAACAATCGGCCACGTGGATCCTGGCTGCTGTAACACTGGGCTTAGAGGGTGCAGCTACACATCCAGGGAGGCAGCACCGCTGCACATTCATCCCTGGTGGTCATCTGATGTTTTCAGTTACAAGGAAAAACAGGAGCATAAAGAAACAAAGAAAGTGGCAGAACAGCAAAGGAATTTTAAACCAACAAAGAACTCATGGTGTTGGCATTTTAATGCTATACTACTGCCTTTTTAAAGGATTTATCCAACTGCATCACACTGTCTCTTGTTTTCAGTGTTTCTGTACTGTTTCTAACTAAAAAACATTAGTTACAATGTTCATCGATTAAAGAGCAAAGTGTGAAAATGTTAACAAATTCATCCATATGATTACAAAATGTTAAACCTCACTAGACACCCCTGATTCTGCCTTCTTTATATATGTTCAGCACATATTTCAGGGGAAGGAAAACATTTACTGCCAGGCTTCAAACAGTGTTTCCTTTCTTAAAACGTTTTAGTTGGCAGCTTTTTCTGTTGGCATATGACCAATACTCTGGATAAGTGGGAAAACAGCAGTGATATCTACAGGCCAGATTTTGCCACTTCTTAAAATGAGTAATGCTATCCTATTTTATATGTCCTGACACTACTGGAAACTCACTGATAGCTCCTCCCTACTTTCCCTGGACAAAATCCAAAGAGGAAGAAACTCTAGGCATTACAAGGGCTTCAATAAAGTCTGAGAGTTGGCCTATTAGGACAACCCTAAATAAAGGTGACAAAATCTGGATGCTAGCTTATTTAAAAACACATGTTTTGCTGTCCCCTCCTAGTCCTTTGAGAAATCTATATTCCAATCTCCAACACACACTCATCGCCCATGCAGTCTCCAAATTTTTTTAGCTGCTTCTTAGTTGAACCTGCCCTTTCATCAGTGCTCCTGTCACCCCACTGCTCACCCTATCTCCTCCACGGCCAAGCAACAGTCATCAAATAAATCACTGGAGACATTGTTGGACAATGGGTGAATGAATGACTGCTGAGGAATTGTGTTTTGCCTCTATTTACTGGCTGCAGTTAGACACACTTGAAGCCAAATTTCAATTACAGGGATAAAATAAAGGCCAGCCCAGTCTGGGCATTTTAAGAGATAATTGTACTTCAGTAAAGCACTGAGGCACGGCTGTTTTCAGACATTGCTGCTCACAGCTAGTGGTGCTGGTACAAAATCTACCTGGGTATGACTGCAAACAGCTTTGGAGAGCCGTCATGGGATTGAGTGTGGTCAATGAAGGCAGCAGGGTGCCTGAATGCTTGAGGTACAGGACAGAAAAACAAAAAAATCTTTGTAGGAATCTCAGATATGTGAGCACTGTACAGCTGTAATTACATTGTTATTACAACAACTACTCCTTAGCTTGTGGAAAAATATCATGAGCAGTGTTAAGTGGAAGGGAGGAAGATTACAGCCCTGCCTGCTTTCAGGGTAAAACACCAGCCCTGAAGCTGTCAGCTTCTTTACCTCCACAATATCCAGATGACACAGGGCCTGGGAAATTTCAAATGATGGCTGAAAGACCGGGATTTCCCAGGAAAGAGAACAAGTGAGTCAAAGAACACTTGATAGAAGCATTCAATACAGGAGGTAGGAGCTTGGCTCTCTCCTGTCCTGGTGTTTGAACACAGGGATATGGAAGGAAATGGAAAGGGTAGAAAACTCAAATCTGAAGAAAAGAAATACCTTCTCACAGTGAAATTTAAAGTGAGTCTAGAGAAAGTCTGGACATTAACAAGAGTAGACAGTAACCCAAGTCCTGTTTACGCTTCACACGTTTTGACACTAACACATATTGTTTAAGTCCTGCTGTCAGCTCTGGACTGACGGGTTACCCTCTTTTAATAATACAAGAACAACATGACTTCAATGCAATTTGAAAGGCAACATTTTAAATTATAAAATTCTTTTCTACACAGCACATAATTAACCTATGGAACTCATTCCCACAGGATTTCAATTGAGCTGAGACTCCTCCAAAAAGGATTGTATGTGTATTTATTAGCTGGCCTGATTCCACCCAGGGCAAGGGTAGTAAACATTCAGTTGGGTATTTGTAAATGATCCTTTTTAAGTCCCCATGGAGAACGTGCCAGCAGCCCTAGGGACCTCAGCTATGGGAATGATACACACGGGAGCAGGAATTCTCCAGGGCGGCATTTTAACACTTGATCTCTCCTCAGCAAGGGATGGAGATGAAAGTTCAGCTCCACTGCAGCTGGCAGCAGTGCCCTTGTGACTTGACTCGCAGCCCTGGCAATGGGTGTGCCCAGATGACAGCAGGTGTGCACAGGTAAGAGTGAAAATGGGTGTGCACAGGTGACAGTGACAGTGGGTGTGCACAGGTGACAGCGTGCACAGGTGACAATGACAGTGGGTGTGCACACATAACGGTGGGAGTGCAGAGTGATCGCACACTTGCAGTGACCACTGACCGCACACCTGTCTGTTGCTGAAGCTTTCTCACACCTGCCGAACTCACTGAGTATTGAGATTCGCAGTGTTTTTGTCGTTCAGGCGCTCCGGCAGAGTCAGGGCCCCTCCAGAGCCGACACTTTACAAACACAGATCTGCTGGGACCGAAATCTTGACCATGCTGTTTGTGATTTTCGTGCCGGCAAAGCCACGGCTCCAGCCGGCTGCGGCGGGGAGGGACAGGCACGGGGGCATGGGCCGGCAGACGGTGCAGCCCGTGCGCCTGGACCGGGCTCCTCGGAGCTCCCCCGGGCCTCTCCGGGCCCCTCGTGCCCCGGGCTCCTCGGAGCTTCCCCGGGTCTCTCCGGGCCCCTCGTGCCCCGGGCTCCTCCCGCCGCCCGCAGCCCATCGCCGGCCCCGGCCCCAGGGAGCCCCGCCGCGCCCCACGGCGACACCTGGCGGCGGCGGCCGGGGTGGCCCAGCTCGGTCACGCCGGGATGGGCTCGGTCACGCCGGGATGGCACAGCTCGGTCACACCGGGATGGGCTCGGTCACACCGGGATTGGCTCGGTCACACCAGGGTGGCACAGCTCGGTCACACCGGGATGGCACGGTTCGGTCACACCGGGATGGCACAGCTTGGTTACACCGGGATGGGCTCGGTCACACCGGGATGGCACAGCTCGGTCACACCGGGATTGGCTCGGTCACACCAGGGTGGCACAGCTCGGTCACACCGGGATGGGACAGCTCGGTCACACGGGGATGGGGACAATTCCGTCACATCGCGCCGGGCTCGGTCACACCGCGCTGGGGGCGCGGGGCTCCATTCTTCCAGCCGCCTTAAAGCCAACACTCCACCTGGGGAGGTCAGACTGTCTACAGCCCTTCTGCAGTACTGCCCCACTTCGCCTCTACCTCTCGGGGACAGGGGCATTGGGATGGGACTGGGCCTTAGGAGGGGACACATCCTCCTGTAGCTTGGCCAGAGAAGTGGCTGAATTGCAGTGGAAAACCTCTGGAAGCTGTGGGCTTATTTAAGATGCTCATTTTAGCTTCACCAATTAAAAAGTCTAAGGGTCTTGTGGAAAGAGGAAAGCAGTTCAACCTTGGAACCCTGCTAAGTGCAAAGGCAGCCTCAGCCACCTGTGCTGGAAACAGCCCTGTCAGCACAGCACAGAGGCTGAGCAGGCAAAGGACACCTGAAAGCTGATGCTACTCTTAAAAAAGACAGGAGCAGGGCAGAGAAATGAACCTAGAAAAGAAAGGTAACATCCAAATAATTTGATTGAGGAGAAGTACAGGAGAGGAGGGGAAGAAAGACTTTACCGGTTTTGCCTCTGCTATTCATCTCCGCTTTTGAGGGCACAAATACTCTCCCTACACAAATCTATGAGGAAAGAGCTTCTGCACCTTTTGTAGAGGTATTTCTTAATGTCTGGACAGAGCTCAATTTCTCTTGGGGTGAGTTAAGCATAAGGCCCTTCTCTCAAGACCCATCTTCCATATCAAAATGCACTCGAGGCTCCTGGTTCCTCTCTGCTCCAGCAACATGCCAGTCCCCTCCAGGTCTCCCAGGCAGATCCACAGTGACAGGGCAGGGCTAGGGCCAGACCACAATGTCAGTCTGTGAATTGGGTGCAGACCTGACACAGCTGTGACATGGCTGGAGTTGTCATGTAGCTCAGGTCAAGACTAAAGGCTCCAGGATGAGCAGAAAGAGGCAACTGGGCCATGGACAGAGGTGTGGCTGGAGGGCCCAGGGAAGGCTGTTTAGGCTGATCAGAGCCTGTTGGTACCCTCAGGGCCCTGACACACGTGAGACACACACCTCTACTGCCTGAAGGCTTGTGTTGACTCCAGGGACCTCACTGCATGGGCAAGGAGGGATCTAACAGCAAACTGCTGAAAGAGCATGAGGATAGATCGTGCTGACGTGCAGGGGCAAGACAGGGCTGTCTCAGGGCCCTGCCAGGTCTCAGCAGTAAAAGCCTGGTTTCCCTAAAAATAGCCCTTCTGAAGCCACCAGCCAGAGGGACATCACCTATAGCTGAGGAGACAAGAGGAAGGAACAAAATATTTTCAGAGTAACTGCAAAAATCAAACACACTGTTTCAGTATTTTACAATGGCATCTGTGATCCCACAATTAAGTAGGGTTTGGAGAAACAGCTTCAAGTTTCTACAGTTTTCAGTTCCATTTCAAATCTCTGACTCCATGCATTTGCAGCCTGAAGTTTCAAGACAGCTCAAGCTTCACTGTGCTGGGTTTCCTCAGCCTCAACCCCTCTGGAAAACATTCCATGTGCACATTGCATCTCTCCAGATTTTATTCTCATTCCAAATCTGCAAGTACAAATATAGTAACATTCCATTCTCCTAATGCACACTCACAAGATGTGCTGAAATGTCACATGCTAAACGGTACAAAAAAGCACTTTAGCACGTTCCTGTTGATGAGCAATAGAAGAGAGAAGGCAGAAATTGCTTTAACATCTGTTGACTTATTAGATCTGAATACTCCCTTCCTTTCATCTGGCAGCAGGAGCCATTAACACTGCGGCAGCGTCTTCAGAGCTTGCAGCAGAGCACAAGAGAATGGTCCCGTTTCTGTGGGATTTTGATCACAGCTCACTCTATCCCAGTGAGAGCTGCTGGAGCAGGGGGATTACAGGAAGGGGACCCAGCAGAGAGGAGTGGGCAGGCAGGTAATGCCCCTGCTGGGGGAGGAAGCAGGGGTGAGGCTGTAGCTATTGTACGCCTGCTTCCTCTGCTGCACAGGCAGGGAAAGCATCGCTGACGCAGCCGGGGATGGAGCTCACACCCTGGCACTGTGGGCCTCTCCTGCCCCATCAGAACCGGCTCCTGACAAGGAGCATTGCTGAGTCATTCCAGTGGGAGTGATACAGGGTCGTTCCCCGTGCCTGGTATTGTTTCTCATGCTGCTAAAAACAGCCAGTTGGCAATATTCCTTCTACACATTTGAATTTACCCAGAAAACTCAGCTCGGCCAAAAATGTTGAGATAACATGATTTTTTTCCTGCTTCTGGATGGGAAACTGAATATTTTGACATATTAAGAGACTTCAAAATGAAAAAAAAAAAATCAAGGTTTTGTTCTGATACACTTGTACTTTCTCAGGGAGCGGAGGGCCAGGGAAACACTTTGTTAAAACTTCCCAGTCAGCTTGAAGAATAAGGATATGACCTTGCAGAAGTCAACTGTGACACGAACATTTTCTCATAACAGAAGACACAACCACTACTTTACTGTGGATCAAGCAATGTGGCTGGTCTGTTGAACACTGTCCAAAGGAGAAAACGTGTGCTCAAATGGGAGCATCTTGTCCAAACCCAAAGCTCCACATAAAGGCAGCACAGGTGGGAGGTCCCCACCCCTGGTCCTGCCCTGCCCTTCTAAGAAGAGAATTGGAGCTTTCTGTGAATTAGGGACACAGCCTGGCTCCTCTTAGAGAGAATTTAAGAGAGGAATTGTTAGCACAGCTGCCTGGTGTGCTGGCTTTTGTCAAACTGGCCATTGCTCCCTTCCCTTCCAAGGCCATGGGCACAAATCCTCTCAGGGCATCGATCCAGCAGCTGCAGCAGCTGTCAAAACCCTTAGGCAAAAAAGTTGTGAGGACAAATCTGCTTGGAATCAAATTAGAACTTCACCATAGGATAAGCATCAGGTTAAGCTGAACCACCTCAGGACCATTCTTTAAACAAGCAGTCCTCTGTTCTCCTTTTCTGCTGGCAGGAAGCCTCTTGACTTCAGTGTATTACTTTACCCAAATACACTCATATTTTCCTAATACTGAAATTATAAACTGCCCGAGCAGCTAAATATAGCAACAAAATTAAGTGCAGGAGAAATAAAAGCTTATTTTGTGTCTCTTTTGATCTTGTTAGTAATATTTCTTTCCTTTTTCCAGAGTACCTTGCTGAGATGGGAAGGAAAAACTCCTAGTTGCCAAATCTGTATTTAATCTGATGTTTCTTTCTCTACACTTGTTATATATTCTTTCCTTTTTTTTTTTTTTTCAGTCAAGGATCCTATGTACATGCAAGTTCTCCACAGTGTCCTAGTATAAATATCTGCTGTATTAGTGGGAACTAATGTCTTTGGTACTCAAGGAGTGAATCTCAACGGATTTTTCTTCAGCAGAAGCTCTGTCATATCATGAGCACTAACAAATACTGCAATTCATGTCTCCATACTTGGTGTATAAAATTCAAACTTCTCACAGCTGCATTTCTGGCTGTGATCTCCATGGAGATGTCACTGAAAATTCCCACCCCCTGAAGAAGGAAAAGGTGCAGCCACAGCTGGGACTTGCCTGGATCCTGCGGAGCTGCATCTCAGCAGTGCTGGAGCTGCAGTGCCTGACTGCTCAAACAAACCACTCAGGATCAACCCCTCCAGCTGCAGCACTAAACCACTGGTGACCTGAAACTGGTGCACACAGCCCTGCAACATTTGCCTCCCTCTGCCTGTGTTAAGTCCAGCTAACTTTTGCCATCTTCTGGAGGAAGGGAATAAAATGAGGTGTTCAGTTATATTTGTGCTTTATCAAACTCCAGACATTAAGTAATCTGGGGTTTTGCTGTTCTTAGAAAGATCACTACGTTTGTAGAATTTTTAAAGAGTTTATAAACTATTTCATCCCTGGCTCTCCAATGCAGTTCTGATTCTGCCTCAGACTCTAAAGGTCTCATGTTTTTCAGAAACACTCCTAAGGTACACATTTGTGGGGTTTCCTGACAAGTTCTTTTCAGCATTGCAGCCTGCTGAAAAGAACGGCTCAGTACCAGAACAGTGGTGCATTTCCCCTCGACTGAAACAAAAATCTCCTTCACAGGAGAGCTGTGCTTTCCCGTGGATAGTGAACTCACTTCCTTCTGTTTTGTTTATAGCCTCATGTGAGGTTTTTCCTCTTCCATTCCCTTTTCCAAAAGCAGTAAGACAATAAGACATTGTTAAATGTTAAAGTCCATGTTTCTGTTTCTTGTCTTCATAACAGAAGTATTAGAATGATGAGAAATGAAACAGGGGAATGATAAGGG
Source organism: Sinosuthora webbiana (assembly GCA_013397395.1). Taxonomy (NCBI): domain Eukaryota; kingdom Metazoa; phylum Chordata; class Aves; order Passeriformes; family Sylviidae; genus Sinosuthora; species Sinosuthora webbiana. The sequence continues at coordinate 6,311 of VXBN01007474.1, read as the reverse complement.
AGAAGGGCAAAATTTAGCTCAGATTTTTATACAAAACAGCAGAAAAGATGACCAGAATTGGTCCAGCAATGGCCAGAGGCCTTTTTGGGTTCAGAAAAATTACAGATTAAGCACTGTAATGGACCTGGGATCCATGCTTGAGCTAGAACACTTTGTACCCTGGAAAAGGTGAACAATGCCAGCTGTGACAGGGCATGGGAATGAAGCATACACATCACTAACAAAACGCTGAAATGCCACTTCCAACAGCACCAGGAAATAAAGTATCCATCTGAACAACAAAATCCTTGGACTCCTCAAAAAGGGCCCCTCCCTGGAGGGACAAGGGATAAACACAATCATGGGAGGACCTGAGGATACCTATGGAGAAGAGGAAACTCTCTGGTGTGTGGGAGAGAACTAAAGGAGTCTGACCTTCCTCACACCTTGGGGAGAATATCAAATAGATAATTTCAATATAACTCCATGACTCTTTTAGCCCTAAAAAGCATGAAAGGTTATGCTATTTTATGTGAGCATCTTGCAGACACAGGAACAGACAAGACAAAACCAATGACAATAATTCAACTAATGACTAATTCAACAATAAAACGTTTGATATATTTTGGATCAGTCAGTGCAAAATGGCAATATTGCTATGAGTATCAACAGGAGGAAACAGCAATTGCAAACAACTGTGATACCTCAGTGGACACCCCTGAAGTTAGGGGCTGCAGGACAGGGGAGCCAGAACCCCCATTTCCAGCTCTTAGAGGGCAGGACAGAAACAAACAGCAAAGTGAAACAGAAAGCCCCGTCTCACAGCATGGCATGGAAAAGGGCATTACTGCTGCTGGACACATGGCAGGGTGGGAAAAGTGATAGTGTGGGGAACAGTGGGAGATCCCCAGGACACCTGAAATTTCTGTGTCATTTATGTATCTAATTACATGGACACACACACGCACACACACACATACATACATATAACCATGAATAAAAACCAAACCCCTCCCACATACATTCAATACATAAGTAGTAACCTTTATGCTCCTGGCTTAGTTCTTCTAAAGTGAAAGCTGACAGATTACACTACAAAGTGTCATTAATTTTGTTGCTGCTCTGCTTCTCTTTCCTATCTCATATCCCCCTTCATTTTCTTCTTTCTCCTGAATTTCACTTCTTTCTTACCCCCTTCCATTCCTCACTCTCCCCACCCCCCC
>VXBN01007472.1:706-14675 GCA_013397395.1 Sinosuthora webbiana | reverse complement strand
GAGCAGGGCCGGCCAGGGGGAAACGTAACGGGCCGGGCCTGGCGGGGCCGGGCGGTACCACTGCGGGAGGAGGGGGGGAGCCAGCCGGGCCGGGCGGAACCATGCGGAGGCGCTGGTAGGGGGGCGCGGGGAGGGGGTCGCTCGGGTCCGCCATGGCCGCGAACTGCGCGGGGGCCGCGGGGACGGCGGCGGGAGCCGTGGCCGCCGTGGGCTCGGCCCTGAGCGCCAGCAAGACCAAGACCAAGAAGAAACATTTCGTGTGCCAGAAGGTGAAGCTGTTCCGGGCCTCGGAGCCGCTGCTCAGCGTCCTGATGTGGGGGGCGAACCACACGGTGAGAGCGGGCGGCGCGGCCCCCACACCCCGCCCGAGCCCGCGCCCCTCAGCGGCGCCAGCTGCCCCTCCCGGCCCCCGGCAGCGGGACATGGTCCCCTCACAGCCCCCTGTGCCCATCACGGCCCCCGGCAGCGGGACCTGGTCCCCTCACAGCCCCCTGTGCCCATCACGGCCCCCGGCAGCGGGACCTGGTCCCCCTGTGCCCATCACGGCCCCCGGGAGCGGGACCTGGTCCCCCTGTGCCCATCACGGCCCCCGGGAGCGGGACATGGTCCCCTCAGCCCCCTGGTCCCCTCAGGCCCGGCCCTGCCCCTCAGCAATGCCCGAGCCCCTCACATCCGACCCTTCCCCGCTCCCCCTCAGGCTGGGCCTTATTTCTGCCCCCGGCGCCCTCATCCCCGCTGGATGCCAGCCTTCCCTCCTTCTCCATCCCTCCCCTGAGGCCGCCCCTCCCCGGGCTCGGTGTCCCCGGGCAGTTCGGGGTGTCCCCGGGCTCAGTTCGGGGTGTCCCCGTGTCCCCACACCTTTTCCAGCCCCCGTTTTCCCGGCAGAGGGACCGATGCCTTGCCGGGTGATGTTGCTGTGGGAACAATTCCCTCTCTGGCATCCTGGGGGCCCCGAGGACCCGAGTTTGGCCCCCACAGCCCTGTCCCCTGTGCCATCCCCCGGGGCTGTGGCAGGCAGGGATTCCCCGGTGTCACAGCGCGGTGTCACAGCGCGGAGGGGACAATGTGTCTCCCACCTCCATCCCCGCAGGAACGAAAGGTTTTGTCCCCTCTGAGTGCAGCACTCGGGCCACGCGTGGCCTCAGTTCCCCTGGGCCCGGGGTGTGCGAGGGTCCCTTGGGCTCAGCTCTGTTCCGCCTCCTTGGGGAATGAATTCCCTGTGAGACCATCCCCGGCTTTTCTCTGGAATCTTCTCCCCGCTCTTTCCGACGGCAGGCGCGAGGACCGAGCCTCGGGTGATGCGGCTGCTGTTGGTGGTGGCCAGAGAATCCTCGTCCTCCCCTTCGATTAATCCCCTTCCAGGGCTCACACACACCTCTTTCTCCCGTGGATTAGTGGATGTTTCCTAGAGAGCGAAAAGGGATTTGGGCTCATTTTTTTTTTTTTACCAAAACAAATAACGCACCAAGAATTTTTAACAACAAAAAAATCCTCCTTGCATTCCTGGCCTGCCTGGCTGTGGAGTGAAAGCTTCCAAACGTGGCTCAGCCCCGTTTGCGTGCTGCCTTGGAGGCAGAGGATGCTCCAAGTGCTGCCAGCCTTGCCCAGGAAGCAGGATAATGACTTTAATCAGCCTTTGATCATCAGCAGCCCTAAAGAAATGGAAATTGTGGGATTTTTTTCCTTCGTGGCCTCGTAGGGACCGTTGTTGCTTCTCTGGGGTTTTTTTTTGGTGTTTTGCTTTGTTGTAGCTGTGTGGGCAGCAGGAATTTGAGGCTCAGGCCACAGTAACTTCAGGAACACTCGGTTGTGGGGAGATATTTGGGCAAAGAGAGACGGGGAGGAAAGCAGAGCTGACACCGAGCTGCTGATGAGATTACATGGGATGTGTGTTAGGGAGAAATTGCTGCCAGGAAAGGAGCTGAGGGGGGGGAAAAAAAGGAGGTGAGAGAAGTTGGGTTGCGACCTCCTGACCTTTGGGATTTCCCAGTAAATCCCTCTGCACCTCGGGCCGAGGGTTTGGTGGTTCCCTGGCAGCTGCTCCTGCCGGGACATGATCCTGGTGGGGACTGGAGTGACGTGCCTCCAGCTGGTGGGTTGGGACATCCTTTTGGGAACACCTTTGAGCTTTTTGGGAATCTTTTGGGGGGTTGTTGAATATCTGGCTGTGAAAAGGAGGGGTGAGAAATCATCTTGGAAATGCCTTTAAGCCTTGTGGAAATGTTTTGGGGGGTCGTTGAATGTCTGGCTGTGAAAAGGGGAGGGTGAGAAATCATTTTGGAAATGTCTTTAAGATTTGTGGAAATCTTTTGGGGGGTCGTTGAATGGTTCTTGAATATCTGGCTGTGAAAAGGAGGGGTGAGAAATCCTTTTGGAAATACCTTTAAGCTTCGTGGGAATATTTTGGGGGGTCGTTGAATATTTGGCTGTGAGAAGGAGGGGTGAGATCATTTTGGGAATACCTTTAAGCTTTGAGGAAATGTTTTGAAGGGTTGTGGAATATTTGGACGAGGAGGGGTGACAAATCATTTCGGAAGTACCTTTAAGCTTCATGGAAATCTATTGAGGGGTTGTTGAATGTTTGGATGAGGAGGAGGTCGAGAAATCATTTTGGAAATAACCTTTAAGCTTTGAGGAAATCTTTTGGGGCGTTGTGGAATATTTGGATGAGGAGAGGGGTGAGAAATCATTTTGGAAATAACCTTTAAGCTTTGAGGAAATCTTTTGGGGCGTTGTGGAATATTTGGATGAGGAGAGGGGTGAGAAATCATTTTGGAAGTACCTTTAAGCTTCATGGAAATCTTTTGGGGGCTTGTTGAATGTTTTGCTGCTTTGGACAAGGAGGGGTGAGAAATCATTTTGGGAACACCTTTAGGCTTTGAGGAAATGTTTTGGGGGGTTGTGGAATATTTGGACGAGGAGGGGTGACAAATCATTTTGGGAACACCTTTAAGCATTGTGGAAATGTTTTGGGGGGGGTTGTTTAATATCTGAAAATTGTTTAACATCTGTGAAAAGGAGGGGTGAGAAATCATTTTGGAAGTACCTTTAAGCTTCATGGAAATCTGTTGAAGGGTTGTTGAATGTTTGGCTGCTTTGGACAAGGAGAGGTGTCAAATCATTTTGGGAACCCCTTTAAGCCTTGTGGAAATGTTTGGGGGGTCGCTGAATGTTTGGCCGAGTGAGGAGGCTCTGGGCTGTGTCCAGGGGTCCTGCCCTGCGATCCCTGCAGTGGGAGGAGGAGAAAACAGCTGAGCACAAGCCCGGAGCTGTGCCGGGGAGATCCCGGCAGAACTGCCCGGCTCCGGGGCGAACTCCTCACGGGCAAATCCACCAACCGCCCGTTCTATGTGACACAGAACTCCCCTGGGTCTGTTCTCCGGTGAGAACGGGCAGGGCTGGCTCTGGGGGGCACCAGGAGCACCCCAAGAGCTGGAGCTGCTTCTGGAGCCTCAGTTCAGTGTTCAAACAAACAGCTCCCGGGCAGGGCTGGGATCGGGGTCGGGCCGGGGCCGCTGTGAACTCAAACCATCTGAATTTTGGGCCAGAAAACCACGGAGGGGAGGGCAGGGCTCGTGTCAGAGCGGAGCCACCGAGGCTCAGGCTGGATTTGGGGGTTTCCTGCCAGCCCCTGACGGCTCCTGGGGAAGCTTCTCCCGCCGTCGTCATGGCACTGGGAGACAGAGGAGCTGCGGCTCCGGGGGGCTGGATCCCCGTGTGCTGCTCCAGGTGTGTGTTGTGGGCCCGGGCTGGGGAACTGGGATGGTTCTGGAAGGGGAGAGCAGCCTCCCCGCGGGCAGCAGGGACGAGCACGGCGTGGTGCGATGCTCTGGGAACCATGGAAACAGTTGTAAGGCGCTGCTGACGGCAGGCGCCGGGATCCCGCGGTTACAGATCCCGGGCTGGGGATCTCCGTGGGGCTGGGATGGTGCCGGTTCCTCGGCTGGGAAACATCCCAGCGGCTCTGCCTGATGGCAGGGGACAGGCACAGATGTTTTTGTGGGGATGGGGAGATCTGAGCAGCTCTGGCTGATGGCAGGGGACAGGCACAGATGTTTTTGTGGGGATGGGGAGATCTGAGCAGCCCTGGCTGCTGGCAGGGGACAGGCACAACCATCCAGTTTTTATGGAGATCTGTGCAGTTCTGGCTGATGGCAGGGGACAGGCACAACCATCCCGTTTTTGTGGAGATCTGTGCAGCTCTGCCTGATGGCAAAGGAACAGGACAACCATCCCGTTTTTGTGGAGATCTGTGCAGCTCTGCCTGATGGCAAAGGAAAGGCACAACCATCCCGGTTTTATGGAGATCTGTGCAGCCCTGGCTGCTGGCAGGGGACAGGCACAACCATCCCGTTTTTGTGGAGGTCTGTTGGTTTGCCTGGATCTTTCCCCAGGCTGTAGGAGCTCTGTGGATGGGGCAGGGAGAGGGAACTCTGCAGACACTTCAGGAACACTTTAGGTTTTATCCAAAGGGTGGTGGGTAAAAGGGCCTTTCCACAGCCACCAGCTGAAGGGACCCCCAGAGAGAGAGAGAGTGAGGGCTGAGAGAGCTCAGTCCTTGTTACATTTTATCTCCTCTTGTGTTCAACATTCTGATCTACAGCGACCAACCCCAGATACCAAACCTGCAGACTGTGCACACAACCTCTGAGAACTGCTGTGTTACCATTCAATTCTGTGTTCTAAACCCTAAAACTCCCTTATCTCTCCTTTCCCTGATACCTCGGGGGGGCTACACCCTCGGGCCCCTTTGTTTGTTGTCACTCAACCCATGAAATCGTCTCCCTGCCTTTCCCAAGGTCTCCCCCCTTTCTGCTGAGACACCAGAAATCATCTTTCCCAGCACGAGGCAGCTGCGGGGGCTCCGTGTCCCAGGCCCTCAGGAGCTCGTTGGTATTCCAGGGAAATGCAGCTCCTTGGCTCCAGCAGCATCTGCCCCAGATCCGAGAGGGCAGGAACTGGTGGGAACTGCCTGGAGCTGTCCCCTCCCGGCCCTGGGTGACCTCTGGGGACAGCAGCTTGTGGCAGCCCCTGGGATGGCCCAGGGCCTGCTCCCACCCTGCTCATCCCGGGGATCCTGTACGAATCCGTGTTCCAGGAGCCCATTTCTGTTCAAATCCTCATTTCAGGAACCCTTTTCCCATTTAAATCCACATTCCAGGAGCCTTTTCCTGTTCAAATCCACATTCCAGGAGCCCTTTTCTGATCAAATCCGTGTTCCAGGAGCCTTTTCCCATTGAAATCCACATTCCAGGAGCCCTTTTCTCTTCAAATCCACATTTCAGGAACCCTTTTCCCATTTAAATCCACATTCCAGGAGCCTTTTCCTGTTCAAATCCGTGTTCCAGGAGCCCTTTTCTCTTGAAATCCACGTTCCAGGAGCCCTTTTCTCTTGAAATCCACGTTCCAGGAGCCCTTTTCTCTTGAAATCCACGTTCCAGGAGCCCTTTTCTCTTGAAATCCACGTTCCAGGAGCCCTTTTCTCTTGAAATCCACGTTCCAGGAGCCCTTTTCTCTTCAAATCCGTGTTCCAGGAGCCTTTTCCCATATAAATCCTCCTTCCAGGAGCCTTTTCCTATTGAAATCCACATTCCAGGAGCCTTTTCCTCTTCAAATCCCCATTCCAGGAGCCCTTTTCTCTTGAAATCCACGTTCCAGGAGCCTTTTCCCATATAAATCCTCCTTCCAGGAGCCCTTTTCTGTTCAAATCCTCCTTCCAGGAGCCTTTTCCTGTTCAAATCCGTGTTCCAGGAGCCCTTTTCTCTTCAAATCCGTGTTCCAGGAGCTTTTTCCTGTTCAAATCCTCCTTCCAGGACCCTTTTCCCGTACAAATCCGTGTTCCAGGAGCCCTTTTCTGTTCAAATCCACATTCCAGGAGCCTTTTCCTGTATAAATCCATGTTCCAGGACCCTTTTCCCATACAAATCCATGTTCCAGGAGCCTTTTCCTGTTCAAATCCTCCTTCCAGGAGCCTTTCCCTGCCCCTTTCCTCTGCCTGCCGTGACCACGGCTCAGCTGTTGAACTTTCCCATTCCTCAGCTTTTTTTTTGGACCGAGGGAAACCACATCTCTGCCCACCTGTGACAGGACTGGGGACACAAAGGTCCCCGACTCCTTTCCAAGGACTTTTCCTTCAGGAACACAAGGGTTTGTTGTCACCAGGAGATGCTTTTATTGGGTTTTTTTTCCCCTTCTCTGGCGTCCCCAGAGGAATCATTGACTCCAGGATTTGCTCTATCCCCGGCGTTCTCGGCCTGGATGCTGATTAATCATGCTCTAATTCATGGAAAACAGGGTTTTTTCCCCCCTCAAACCATCGCCCGGTCGCTGCTCCGTGAAGTTTTTGCTGCAGCTTTGGGTTTGTGATTTTCCCCCCACGTGTCTTTTTACCTCCTTCCCCCCGCCTTGGAGCCTTTAATGGAGTTTAACTAAAGCTCGCCCAGGTTGGGAAAGGCTTGGGGAGGGGAACAAAGTATCTTTTTATTCCCCACAGCGAATTCCTGTAGCAAAGAATCCTCCGGAGAGTGGGGCCACAAAATTCTCTGCTCTGAACTCTTAAAAACTCTTTTTTTTTTGTCAGTCTTTTGTTAGTAACCAAAGGGCGTTTCCTCATCAATTTCGCGGTGTTAATTGGCGCCCTGAGCCCGCCGTGGGGTTTGGAAACACAATTAATGCCCCGGCCCCGTTCGGCAGCTGACACGGAATATTGGTGTGGGGTTTTGGTGGGGAAGGAGTTGGAAAAATGGGAATGGGTCTGTCCCAGGAGGGAAAAATGGGAATGGGGCTGTCCTGACCAGGGAATATGGGAATGGGTCTGTCCTGACCAGGGAAAATGGGAATGGGTCTGTCCTGACCAGGGAAAGTGGGAATGGGGCTGTCCTGATCAGGGAAAACGGGAATGGGGCTGTCCTAGGAGGGAAAACGGGAATGGGGCTGTCCTGACCAGGGAAAACGGGAATGGGTATGTCCTGACCAGGGAATATGGGAATGGGTCTGTCCTAGGAGGGAAAATGGGAATGGGTCTGTCCTGACCAGGGAAAATGGGAATGGGGCTGTCCTGACCAGGGAAAATGGGAATGGGGCTGTCCTGACCAGGGAAAATGGGAATGGGGCTGTCCTGACCAGGGAAAACAGGAATGGGTCTGTCCTCACCAGGGAAAACGGGAATGGGGCTGTCCTGGATTTCCAGGGGATTTACAGCACATTGGGGTAAAAAGTGAGGAGGATTTGAGAGCAGATTGGGGTAAAAAGTGAAGTGGATTTGAGGCAGATCAGGGTTAAAAATTCACCTCACAGGAGCCCAGCGTCGCTCTGGGTGTGGATGCAGACCCCTGGGCTCCCAAGGAGCTTTGGGGACCTGTGTGACAGAGCTGTGACCCCAGCCCGGGCTCATCCTGTGCCCTGCAGGGGCCCTGAGGGCCCAGGTGTGTGTGTGTGCTCGTGGGAAAGGTTTAAATATAAAGGTTTCAGTATAAAAAATGAAGTATTAAGGTTTAAGTATCTGCTGCCCCTGTGTCCCTGCCCCCTCCAGAGCCACGCCCAGCATCTCCCTGGTACCCACATCCCGGAGATCCCACTCCAGGAACATTCCCTCCTCTTTTTTTGGGGACAAACCCTCGGGAACGTGCTCCCCGGGGAGCTGAGCAGTGCCCCTCGCTGTGACCTCGCCTCCTGGGGCAGGAACCCCCCGGCCACGCTCACACTCACACTCACACACACTCTCTGCTATATTTAATCCTCTCCACGCCTCTCCCCGGGGACAAGGACAGACAGCAAACACGTGCCAGGCGTTTGTCACGTTGTTCCCTCCCGGGATGAGCCTGAGGGCGGGATCCCTGCGCGGAGGTGAGGGCGGCTCCCCGGGGCTCCCCTGGGCTCCCCTGGGCTCCCCTGGGCTCCCCTGGGCTCCCCGGGGCTCCCCTGGGCTCCCCGGGGCTCCCCTGGGCTCCCGGCGGTTCGGGATGTGGCCGGATGATCCCCGGGCCGGGCCGGGGGCTGGGTGCCGAGGGTGGGGCTGTGAGGGCTCGGGAGTTCCCTTCCCCGAGCTGTGCGTGGGGGCTTTTTGTTCCTCTCTGCCGTGGGAAAGTGTCAGGCAGGGGTGTTGCTGTGGGAGCGCACGGTGCTGAAATGACAGGAAAAAGAAATTTAAAAAGCCCAGCGTAGTGACAGAATTGAATGAAACAAATCGGGTTTTCTTCCAGGCTGGTGCCGGGAGCAAAGGCCCAGTGACCTCTGCCTTGGGGGGGGTCTGGAAATGACCAGTCCAGCCCTTCATCCCCATCCTGGTGCCCAGCACAGCCCCATTCCTTCTCTGTGTCTCCTCCAGAGCCAAAATCCCAAATCCAGCCCCTCATCCCCGTCCTGGTGCCCAGCACAGCCCCATTCCTTCTCTGTGTCTCCTCCAGAGCCAAAATCCCAAATCCAGCCCCTCATCCCCGTCCTGGTGCCCAGCACAGCCCCATTCCTTCTCTCTGTGTCTCCTCCAGAGCCAAAATCCCAAATCCAGCCCCTCATCCCCGTCCTGGTGCCCAGCACAGCCCCATTCCTTCTTTGTGTCTCCAAAATCCCAAATCCAGCCCCTCACCCCCATCCTGGTGCCCAGCACAGCCCCCTCCCTCTCCTCCAGAGCCTCCATCCGGCTCTGCTGGAAGCCGGGAGAGCCTTCCCCCGGGGAGGGGGAGGATTTTTGGGGCTCTTTGATCTCGTGAGGAGCGCTGACACCTCCCCAGACGAGCCGGGTCTCTCCCGCTGCACCATTTCTGCCGCTCCGGATCCCGGCACCGGGTCCCGCCGCTCCCCCGGAGCTTTGGTGCCGCGGCAGGAGCGGGGACGGGCCGGGGACATCGGCGTGTGAACCGCCGCCGGCAGCCACCGAGTGCCGCCGTTCCCTCGGGGCCCTGAGCGCCCTTCCTCCGCTCGGGGGGAGCTGGGGGCTGCTTTGTGCCCTTCCCAGGCCGGGGAGAGGCCGGGCCGGCCGCGGGCAGGGCGGGCTGTCCCCTCCCGGCACACGGCCGCGATCGGCGGCTGCAGGCAGCGCCGGTGTGTCGGTGAGGGAGGAGTTGTTTTGTCCTCAGTCCGAGGGGAAATCTCGGCGTGGGACTCGGGTACAGCTCCCTGCGGGGGCTGCGGGCTGGGGGATCCCTTCCTCACCTGGAGGGTTGTTCTCTTTTCCCTCCCCTGTGCCTCGGGGGGTGGTTTGGGGCAGGATTGAGCTGAGCCCGGGCTGGGGAATCGGCCTTTCCCTGCACCTCCAGCAGGTGCTTCCAAAAAGAGTTTCACTTCACCTTTTGACATGTTAAAAGGTTTATAGCTGGAAAGTTGTGTGGTTTCTCTCTGTAACTGGGGTTGCAGTGGCTGAGAGCTGGGGGATCCCTTCCTCACCTGGAGGATGTTCCCTTCTNCAGCAGGTGCTTCCAAAGAGTTTCCCTTCACCTTTTGACACGTTAAGAAGTTTTTAGCTGGAAAGTTGTGTGGATTTCTCTCTGTCATTGGCTCAGAGCCAGCCCAGAAGGGCGGATTGGACCCTGGAAATGTTACTCAAAGATTGTTGTTTCACTGGGCCAAAAAGCCCANTTTCCCTCCCCTGTGCCTCGGGGGGTGGTTTGGGGCAGGATTGAGCTGCGCCCGGGCTGGGGAATCGGCCTTTCCCTGCACCTCCAGCAGGTGCTTCCAAAGAGAGTTTCACTTCACCTTTTGAGTTGTTAAAAGGTTTTTAGCTGGAAAGTTGTGTGGATTTCTCTCTGTCATTGGCTCAGAGCCAGCCCAGAAGGGCGGATTGGACCCTGGAAATGTTACTCAAAGATTGTTGTTTCACTGGGCCAAAAAGCCCACCTGAGCTGAGAAAAAGAACAAAAGAACTCCTCACTTTTCNTGCAGTGGCTGAGAGCTGGGGGATCCCTTCCTCACCTGGAGGATGTTCCCTTCTCCCTCCCCTGTGCCTCGGGGGGTGGTGTGGGGCAGGATTGGGCTGAGCCTCTCCCTGCTGTGGGGTGTGTGGGGTAACACCATCCCTACGCCTCCAGCAGGTGCTTCCAAAGAGAGTTTCACTTCACCTTTTGAGTTGTTAAAAGGTTTTTAGCTGGAAAGTTGTGTGGTTTCTCTCTGTAACTGGGGTTGCAGTGGCTGTGAGCTGGAGGATGTTCCCTTTTCCCTCCCCTGTGCCTCGGGGGGTGGTTTGGGGCAGGATTGAGCTGAGCCCGGGCTGGGGAATCAGCCTCTCCCTGCCGTGGGGTGTGTGCAATCCCTGCACCTCCAGCAGGTGCTTCCAAAGAGTTTCATTTCACCTTTTGACATGTTAAGAAGTTTTTAGCTGGAAAGTTGTGTGGATTTCTCTCTGTCATTGGCTCAGAGCCAGCCCAGAAGGGCGGATTGGACCCTGGAAATGTTACTCAAAGATTGTTGTTTCACTGGGCCAAAAAGCCCACCTGAGCTGAGAAAAAGAACAAAAGAACTCCTCACTTTTCCTTCTCGCTTTTTGAGGCGCTGCAGCAAGCAAGGAGTTTGTCTCTGTGCCGTGCTGGGCTTTGTGATTTTGCATTTTGCGTTATTTTTTATCTCTATTAAAACCCTCTTGATTTTTCAAGGCACTTGTGATCATCCTCTCGCTCGTTATTGCAGCCACGTTCTGCCAGGCTGGACCCTCAGGTTTAATAATAAATAATTATTTATTTATTCCTTCATCTGTGCAGCCTTTTCCATCCATCCCAGAGGGTTTGTGGTGCCTCGGGCTGGATACCTGGAGCAGAGAATAAAACAGGATTTATTAAATTATAAATCGAGGTCTGGNTTTTATCTCTATTAAAACCCTCTTGATTTTTCAAGGCACTTGTGATCATCCTCTCGCTCGTTATTGCAGCCACGTTCTGCCAGGCTGGACCCTCAGGTTTAATAATAAATAATTATTTATTTATTCCTTCATCTGTGCAGCCTTTTCCATCCATCCCAGAGGGTTTGTGGTGCCTCGGGCTGGATACCTGGAGCAGAGAATAAAACAGGATTTATTAAATTATAAATCGAGGTCTGGAAGAGTGAAAGGTGTGCTGCTGGCTGACCTTGTGCCAGGCACCCTCAGCCAGGACAATTTTGCTTTCTGTCTCTTAATTGCCTATTTTTACTTTTTCACTAAACTTAGAAATTTTAAGAGAGAGCGGAGCTCGTTTTTCACAGGCATCATCTGGATGCTGCAGGGCAGGGATTTACAGAGCTCCTTCCCTGCTCCCTCCAGGATCCATGGCCCTTTCCTTCTCCTTCTCCTTTCCTTCTCCTTTCCTTCTCCTTCTCCTTTCCTTTCCTTCTCCTTTCCTTCTCCTTTCCTTCTCCTTTCCTTCTCCTTTCCTTCTCCTTTCCTTCTCCTTTCCTTCTCCTTTCCTTTCCTTCTCCTTTCCTTCTCCTTTCCTTCTCCTTTCCTTCTCCTTTCCTTCTCCTTTCCTTCTCCTTTCCTCTTTCCTCTTTCCTTCCCCTTTCCCCTTCCTTCCCTTTCCCCTCCCCTCTGCTGTCTGTGTGTGGGTTGGCTGCCTCTGAAAATAGCCACCTTCCCTCCTGGCACTGGGCTGTGTCTTTCTTCCCCAGTCTGACGTGTGTTAAATCTGGTCTGGGTTTGTTTTTTTTTTTAGGATGGAGAAAGGGTGGGATAAACCCGGGATCAGCTCAGGCATGTCCCCAGCCCCTGTGGCAGCGCTCTGGGCAGGGCTCTGTGTGTCCTCTGCCCTCAGGGAATCCCAGGGCTGGATCCTTTTCCTGCCCCCAGGCCAGCAGGGGAGGTTTTCCAGCAGTGCTGGGAGTCCCCGACCTGCTGGGGGTTTTGGTGCTGGGAGCAGCCCCCGGGGCTGACACGGAGCCGAGGCCAGCCCTGTCCCTGTGCAGCAGAACCTGCCGGGCACAGCTGGGACACAGAGCTGGGGGGGAATTCCTGCCCAAATCCATCAGGAGCTCAGTGAGTGGGGCTGTGGGGACTCCCTGGGAGGGGCTGTCCTCACAAAGGGCAGCTCAGAAACCTCCTGACCCCGCTCTTGATTGTGGGCACAGCCTCCTCAGTGCCTGGGGCAGGGCAGCCAGACACAGCCCAGAGCTGGATCTTTATTATTATTATTAATTATTATTATTATTAATGCTGCCACCGCTGGGTGCTGCAGCACGAGCCCTGCCCCTACAACAGCAGCTGAAAACACTCGTCCTCCTGCTGTCCCCCCGTGTTCCTGTGGCTGCCACACATGACTGAGGAGCACAAACAACCCAGTGAGTGACTCATCCCTCCAGGGGAGGTGGGGTGGCAGCAGCAGGAGCCAGGCAGCGTGGGAGCAGCAGCCACACGGGGAGCTGCCGAAGGCTGTGGTCAGCCTGCCTTGCAGCAGGGACAAAATTCAGCTTGGGACATAAATTCTGCTCATCCCTGGCCTGTGGGTGTGTGTGGGTCCTCTGTGTCCTGGAAGGGAAAATCCTCTCGGGAGGATTCACCACCCGGTGGAACTGTCACCGCGGCGTTCCCCCCCCCACCAGCTGCCGCTGTCTGATGGGTCCCAGTGTCCCCCCCAAAGCCACCCCCTGGGCCGCTGGGTGTCCCTGCAGGTCCCCAGGGCAGCGACAGCCGGGCCCCTGAGTGTCCCTTCCCTTTCTCCTGCAGATCAACGAGCTCAGCAACGTCCCCGTCCCCGTCATGTTAATGCCCGACGACTTCAAAGCCTACAGCAAGATCAAGGTGGACAATCACCTGTTCAACAAGTAAGTGGGGGCCTCCCGACCTGCCTGTGCCCACAGCTCTGGGCTGGGGGGCAGAGTGGCCTGGGGGAGGCCTGGGCATGAGCCCTGTGCCCTGCCCAGACCCCTGGACAGGCCGTGGTGGGGTCAGTCTGTCCCTGCAGCGCTTTGTGGTGGTTGGTTTCCATCCTCTGAGGGATGAAACTCCTCACAGGAGGCAGTTCTGCAGCTCTGCTGGGCTCCTGGAGTCTCTGGGAGCTGGTTTGCAGCCGTGGCTGGTGCTGGGGGCTGGGCTCTCCACCCTGCGGGGCTGCGGTGCTCCCTGGTGGGTCCTTGTTCTCCCTGAGCCCCACAGGGGTCAGAGTGGGAGGGGATGGGGAAGGTTGTGTCCCCTGGCACCCACAGGGTGAGGGATCTGCCCCTCTGGGGGTGTGAGCTCCCCACCTGGGGGTGGGAGGGTTCCCATTTGAGAAGGGGCTGCCAAAACCTCCCACGGGCCAAGCTCTGCCTTTAACTCTCTGGGCAGGGGCAGGGCTGTGGGAGGAGCAGGGGCAGCAGCAGGGGNTGGGAGGAGCAGGGGCAGCAGGGAATGGTGTCATTGTCCCCTCGGTGGTGGGGAATGGTGTCATTGTCCCCTCGGTGGTGGGGAATGGTGTCATTGTCCCCTCGGTGGTGGGGAATGGTGTCACTGTCCCCTGTCCTGTGCTGATCCCCCTCTCCTGGGGGCTGTGGCTGAGCTGCTTTGGGGGGTCTGGGCCTTTCTGAGTGATGGGATCTGAACCCAGAGGCCACCCCAGTGCTCCTGCAGCTCCTCCTGGTGTGCAGGGACAGTGGGGACAGTGTGTGACACTGTGTGCAGTGACAGCTGTGTGACATCAGTGACATCTGTGTGACACTGCAGTGACAGCTGTGTGACATCAGTGACATCTGTGTGACACTGCAGTGACAGCTGTGTGACATCAGTGACATCTGTGTGACACTGCAGTGACAGCTGTGTGACATCAGTGACATCTGTGTGACACTGCAGTGACAGCTGTGTGACATCAGTGACATCTGTGTGACACTGCAGTGACAGCTGTGTGACATCAGTGACATCTGTGTGACACTGCAGTGACAGCTGTGTGACATCAGTGACATCTGTGTGACACTGCAGTGACAGCTGTGTGACATCAGTGACATCTGTGTGACAGTGTGTGCAGGGACAGCTGCGTGACACCAGTGACAGGTGTATGACACCAGGGACAGCTGTGTGACACCGTGTACAGCTGTGTGACAC